>CM053783.1:240271198-240506198 GCA_028749045.1 Cupressus sempervirens
TTACATATTTTCTTGGATGAGCTTGCTAAGTATGAATGGTGCAATCATCTTGTTATGACTAAAAAAAACTCTAAAACTAGAGAAGAGACCTCAAGGTGTGCCTTAAAATAGTGATAATGTAGTAGAAGTGTTAGTCAAAAAAAGTATATAGTTTAGTATAGTAAATGTGAGTTGTGGTAGTTGTGGTACCATTGTGCATGATCAACAAAGACTTTAAAATAATAGAAGATAGATAAAATAAAAATGTAAAGGAGATTTCAACTAAAGACAAAACATAACAAAGGATTATAGAAATTAATTTTATATAAGTATAATTTCAATAAAATGATCTAATAATTTTCTATTATTTTTAATTTTTTTTGACAATTTCTAAAGGACATGAATGCTAACTCCAATCTTAATTAGACTTTAATCATATCATTTTTTAATAAAAAAATTATATTTTAAATTTATAAAGTTAAATTTCTATGTTTGAATCTTTTTACAATAAAACCAACATCTTATGCAATTACACATAGTGAGTGCATACATTACACATATTTACATAATACAAATAGCTCTTATTATATTCATGCTTTTATTAACACATTTTTGTTTTAAAATTTTATTTTACAGGACCTCATTTGAAGAAATGTGTTGAACCAATTTTTTATTTTGAAATTGAAACATGTTGTAAACATTTTAAAATAGGAGTGTACTTCTATTTATGTCCTTCACATTGTGTTATATATATATATATATATATATATATATATATATATATATATATATATATATATATATATATATATATATATATATATATATATATATATATATATATATATATATATATATATATATATATATATATATATATATATATATATATATATATATATATATATATATATATATGACTTCACTTGTTTTAAATTTATATGATTTTAGTTGTGTAAAATATAGGAGTTTGCTTCTATTTGAAAGTTAAAGGTGTGCACTTGATATTAAAAATTCTTTGTCAATTAAAGTAATGACCTCCTATATTTTTCCATTACTTTTACATTCAAACATGTTTAAATTAATGTTCCTATATTTAATTAAAATTATTAATATATTGTTCATGTATCATATAGTAACAAAATGTGTCATAACATGAATAAAATATGTCACAATAAAGAAAATGGTTCATACTTACAAAATGATAACATAATAATCTATATTGCATACACTAGCATGATAAGAAGTCATAAAAATATATAACATCTAATACATATAATACAATTAGTTGTCATAATAGAAAGTGTATCAGAATAAACAATGTGTCATAAAAACACAATCTAAAGGTGCCAAAAGACCTAGTATATCTGATCTGTAGTCCTCTTTACTCCACATGAAGAGGACTTAGATGGGTCATCCTATGTAACATGATGTATCGCATCATGTAGGACATCCTATGGGGCATCGCGTATCACATCCTAGAAAGACAATATGTACATGCTTAATTGAAATGGGTTTCAAAATCTAGCTTGCAAATAAACTAAATATTTAGTACTTATTATAAATAATACCACGTGAGATATGTGTCCCTCTATAATAAGAGGAGGTACACTTTCAAAGCTACCAAAAGTGGTAGTGGTAAGGTTCTATAATTAAAATACATAAAATTTTAAAATTTGATAAAGATCATAATGAACTATGTGTGTATAAATCATAATACTGACCTAAAAGGATGATATTTGTACTTTCATCTGGCTTAGTCCTGTAGTCTTAGCAACAGTCATGGCAATATAGTCTTAAAATCATGGATACATAAACCTTGAGTCAAAATTATATATCTATGAATTACAAAGTACGTAAATTAAAAAGTATGTAAATTAAAAAGTACATAATTTTACTACACTTTTTGAAATGAAAACATATATATCATACTTGAGTAGTAGCTAGTGTCATAGTTGTGTCTAAATGATCATTGACATGTCTAAAATGGCCAAAAGATGGAGTTGAAAATAGACTATATTGGGGCCTAAATGGATAAGTACGATCCATCTCCTATTCATAAAACTAAAATACATTATTGTACATGAATCAAAGTTGAATATAAGTTAATAACAATGTGTACATAAAAATAATACAAATTATTTATCTTAAAACTTAGTTCATACTATAGGCATCTGAGGTTGTGCCTCATTGGTCGATGGATCAACACCTATACAAGCATCAGATTGTGTAATAGATGACAATCCCTACAAAATAAGATAAAAAGAATATGTGATCACATGCTATTAAATTTGAGTTCCAATGTACATTATTTATAGTGTAATTCAAAGTGCATACCATATGAGGGATGCCAACATTTGAAGGTCTCGAAAAAAGACTATACTTCCTCCTAGGAGGAACAGTATCATCCATCCTCTGTTAATTGAAAATCAACATACATTAATATGGTTAATATAATTATTCATATATGTAGAAAGTAAATAAATATGTACTTTATAAATTTTTACTTGTTGCTCCTGACTCTCTCCCTCTCCACAAAGAAGGTCAACAAATGACTCCATCAATCTCATCACTACCACCACCATGAGCAGTGTATGCCTCATCATCAAAACCAGTGCCCTCAGCATCATGGTCATCATATGCTATCATCATCACCCTAGAGACTTTTTCATATACCTTCACAACTGGTACAAACATGTCCAAGTGGATGAATATGTGTCGCCTACATCCACTTCTCTACTAAATTTCTCAAAAGGGCACTTGATGAAGTAAGAGCATATGACACTGCTTGATGATGGAGAGGCATTGGGACAACTGGTGGAGGAAGTGGTACAAGAGGCTAAGGATGTCTACAATTCCTTGTATTATCACTAAGCTTTGCCCCAGGCCAATCCTGAGGCATCCCTCCACCAACACCCTGAAATGTTCTAATATCAAAATAATTGAGTTTCAAACCCAATTCAAACTCAACCCATAGTTTCTTAAGAAATTAGATGGGCATCTCATGATTTGTGTGTGGTGGATGGTCAAATACCATCCACCACCTTTCCCAAGAGTGTGTTGATATATGTGAATGTGTGCACCATCTAATAGAAATATGAGGCTTCTTCTCACTAATTGCAAGACCTATCTTAAGGTTTACAAAATATCTATTAAAATACCCTTTATATTTGAGTTGATGGACCTCTTTATAAGATAGACCATCAGAATAGAAGGTGCGCATATTTTTCCTCAATAGTCTAAAGCTATTGATGTCACTATCCAAATGCTCAATAGACTATACAACTCCTTGCATACTATCTGCAAGGTGAAGTAGGTCAGGAGGGTTGGGGGGTTGGGCCTTGTGCCTAATGGTTTAAATATCTTGCATGAGGTCGCAAAGGTTGCACCTCATGCTCTCCCTCAAATCCTTTGTGGTAGGTGGTGGAGGACTAGGTGGTCATGGAGGTGGGGGCAGAGGTGAAGGTGGACATGGAGGGGGTGGGGGAGGGGGTGAGTCCA
This sequence comes from Cupressus sempervirens, assembly GCA_028749045.1. NCBI lineage: Eukaryota > Viridiplantae > Streptophyta > Pinopsida > Cupressales > Cupressaceae > Cupressus > Cupressus sempervirens. The sequence goes on from CM053783.1 coordinate 240,274,679, forward strand.
TCAAATATAATCTACATATATGTAAACAACATAAAACTCCATAAAATTACTATTTAATAAAAGAAATCTAAAATATTAATTATATAAATATACATATTTAAAACCATATCAATTTACATCTAATACATATTTAACTACTTGAATATAACAAAAAGAAGAGCTCATATATTTGGATTAAAGAAACATTGTGGGCATCATAAACATACAAAATTATACAAAGTATAGTAAACGAAACCTACCTTAACAAATTATATGAAATTAAATATCATTTTAAATAATATTGAAAATGAAGACTAAATAAAAGTGAATTATAAATGTCCTTTCTTGGAATCTAATTCAATCCAAATAATAATAATCTAACAACAAACTCTAATAATAAATTTGATTTAATCTTAATCTACACCAAATAGAACCATAACACTAACACTAAAATAAAGTTAAATACTAAAAGTAAACTTTAATATTAAGGCTAATTGAACATTACACCAAATTTAAGCCTAATCATAAAATAATACTCCAAAAAACTATTAATAAATCAACTTAAATGTAAATTCTAAAAATAACTTAATGATAAAATAAATAACCAAACTAAAATCTAAGACAATATGAATGGTATCTTTAAACAAAATAAAATAATAATCCAAAAAGATAGATAATGAGGGGGAGGGAGCAAGGGAGGGAGGGAGGGAGAGAGAGAGAGAGAGAGAGAGAGAGAGAGAGAGAGAGAGAGATTCATGAATCAATACCTTACAATTTAAATTGTATTGAATTTTATTTTTATTTTTCTATTAGATATAGAGAGATCAAAAAATAATTACATAGTTCTCCGAGTATCACAAAGAAGCATAGCCTCAAACCAGAACCATAGTAGCAAAAGAACAGCTAAAAACCATCAAATACAACTAAGACCGAATAGCATAAGACTAGTACAAGATATCACAATATAGATCTACCCAAGTTGTCCAACCGAGTGGGCCTTCCATCCAAACAGTTCTCTTCTGCTCTTGAATCTAGGACAGCATAAATATTTCCTCCTTCCTGGTGTTATGGTTCTTCTTAATAGCTTGGTTCAGCTTCCAACATGTGTGCTCAAATAACTGCAGATTACCTATAGTCCTTCACCACTGATAGCCATATTTAAGTTCATGAACAAAAAAATTAGCCTACCCATCTTTAAGGAATCTTCTTAATTTGTCCTTTTCAATTATCATGGTGGTTTTCACTTGCAAGAAGATTTTTAAATGTGTGAGTTTTCGAAAAAACTTAGTAAGAACCCTTGGCTTACCTTGGTACTTTTCCTCATTCCTACATTTCCAAATCTGCCAAAGAATGTTAGAGGACAGCATATTTAAGAAAAAATTAGCATCCTTACTAAGCCCATTAATGTGACCAGTAACAATATCAATGATGCTCACACTAATGGGATAGTAAATACCAAATAAATTCCAAATTTCTTTAGCAAAAAGGCAATTAAAAAAGATATGTCTACCTGTTTTAGGTAACCTATAGATGTTACACAAATCAGCATGTTACAAATCTCTTCTAATAAGAAGTCTATCAATTAACAACAGCCATTTAAAACATTGAATTTTTGGCTCAAAAGGACCTTTCTAGGTAGAGTTTAGCAACTTATTCCAAACTTTAATATCAAAAGAAAAATACCAGATTTTATCAATATGGGTAATAATATCCTCATTATGAGAAATAACCTTGTAAATATTCTTAGCTTTAAGCTTATCTAAGACAATTCCATCTAACCATTTGCATTTAATGTATCTATAAGAGTCCACATGGCAAAGAGATGGAATATCCTTAATAGCTTGAGAAATTAAATTATAAGTTTTCTTCTGAGACTGAGGTAAATTAAACTTGTTCTTGAGATCTTCCCAAGGAATAAGAAAATCATGTTCAAAGATATCAGCAAATTGAGTAATACCAGCTTTAGCCCAAGACTTGGCAGAACACCCCTGATAGAGGGGTAGGGGTTTGTTATTCAGGCTCAGATTCCACTAGATGGATCTCTCTCCATGAAGGTGACTATCACTATAAAATTCCTTATTGGTGATAAATTTATGAACATGCTCCCAGGCTTGCCAGGTGGATCTAAAAATGGGAAACCTTTGGACCACAACTGGGAACTTACCAACAATAAGGTCACATAAAGGGAGATTTTTCCAAGACCTAGCCTACTTGGGAAAACCTCTCTCAATGTTGTGTCTAACAAGAACTTTCCAAGGACTATCACCCACCATGGATTGAAAGATCCATTTGGTAGAAAGAGCTATACCTTGTAACTTGAGATCAATTAATCCTAGCCCTCCCAGGATCTTATCAGCATGACACCAGTTCCATTTAACTGCATGAAATTTTCTTTTACCCTTGCCATCAAACCATAGAAACATCTTGATAGCTTTTTGAATTTCAAAAATTTGATAATTACTGAACATCCAAGCAAAGGAGTAATAAACACTATAAGAAGACAAAATTTTTTGAAAAACTTAAATTCTCCCAGCGAGAGATAGAGATCTATTGTGCCATTTGTTAATCTTGTTCACAATCTTAGCCTTAACCCATGCCCACATGTCCTTAAGAGAGGGGTCAATAGAGTAGGGAATACCAAGATACTTGACAACTTTATTATGGCCTCCCCATTGATACTGATATTAAGAGAACCAATCAAGTGACTAATCATCCCAACCCAGGCAAATAGACTTGGACTGAAAGATACGAGCACTAGATATAGTACAAAAAAAATTCAACTTGATTTGAAGATGCCTAAAAAATTTGTCATAGAGATCAAAAAATTGTGTGGTATCATTAGAAAAATAACTATTAATAAGCTCATCATTATTAGGAAGGTATAAACCTCTAACTTTTGGGGAAAGGGTGTTATCTCTAAGAATGTAGTATAAAGCTTCAGCAGTAATGACAAACAGAGCAGGAGCCAGGGGACAAACCTGTTTGATGGAGTGACTGAGGAGGAAAGGATTAGAGAGAGAGCCATTGACCTCAATTTGAGTGCAAGCATCTTGAAGCATAGTTTGAACAGCATTATAGAAATAGGGAGGAAAGCCAAAAGATTACAGCACCATAATGATAAATTTCCATTCAATTCTAGCATAAGCTTTCTCAAAGTCCAGGAGGAGTAGAGAAAAGTTTTGATGAGAACACTTGGCCCAATCCATGGCCTCTCAAGCTGTAATCAAATTCTTAAGGATGTATCTACCTTTAATAAAAACTAGTTTGAGAATTACTAATAAGCTTAGGGAGAATGTGAATCAATCTAATGGCTAAGACTTTTGCTAAAATTTTATAAGAAACATTGAGGAGAGTTATAGGTCTCCAATTTTTTATAAGAGATTTATCCCCTTCTTTGGGAAGGAGTTTAATAATACCCCTATTAATATCAGGACTGAGGGAGCCAGCACCAAGGGTCTCATTATATAGATCATACAAATCTTTACTGATCCAGTTAATATTAAGTTTATAAAATTTGATAGGAAGCCCATCAGGCATGGGAGCCTTGTCATCTTTAAGAGCTCTAATAGCATCTTTGATCTCATCAATAGAAATAGGTTCAGTGAGAGTAGTAATATCATTAAAGTCCAACTTAATATGGATAAGAGATCTGCATTTAGATCTCAGAGCATCCACCTCCATAGATTCCTCAGAGGAAAAAAGTTTATTATAATAATCAGCAAAGGCCACCACAATGCTAGCAAGATCAGAAACTTCTTGATTGTTAACTAGAAGTTTATCAATAGACTCTTTGATCTGCTTATGCTTAAGAAGGTTAAAGAAAAACTTAGACCCACAATCCCCTTGCTGGAACCAATTAACCCTAGATCTAATTCTGCCTCCTTGAATTTTGGTTTGTTGGTGCTTACTCAGGGTATCTTTGACTACAAACACATTATTTAGAAGAACAGGGTTGGAGGGATCAGTCTGCACCTCATTCTCATTGGTTTGAAAAATAGTTTGTAGATGTTTTTCAGTGAATCTATAATCATTAGCATGCTTCTGTCCTATAGTTTGAAGAAATTTTTTCTAGGCCAGCAGATTAGTATTCCACTTATCAACCATAGAAAACTCTTTGAGATTAAAAAAATTGATATTTCTAATGATTTGAATGGCACACATAATGTCATCATTCTGAAGAAGCTTAGTATTTAACAAGAATTTGGAAGAGGTAGGCTTCTGTCAGATAGGCACAGAGTTAATATTAATACAGGCAAGGATAGGATGGTGATTACACTGAGTGGTAGCAGTGACCAAGACCACATTGCCATTGTTGTTAGGGAGAAAAGAAAAGAAATCCTTGTTGGCATAAAAATGGTCTAATCTTGAGTAGATCCTAGAATTCCCTTGCTGAAAATTTCACAAGTGTGTGCCATATACCAGAATGAGCTTCCTTTTTGTTAGCAAGAGGATCAAATGAATTCTTAGTCTTAATAAATTTAGACCAATGCAAATTCTCAAGGTCTTTCCATTTGAAAGGATTGCCCCCCATTTTATCAAATTGGGATTCAACCATGTTAAAATCCCCTCCAAAAAACCATGGAATATCAAGAAGCATGGATAACCAGTTCCATAATGAGATTCTATTATTAACATTATTAGGGGCATATATAGAGCAAAAACCAATAGGGCAATTATTAATGTTCATAATAAACCAGATAGCCCTTTAGCAGGGATAGACACCATTATCAGAAATGAGATTCCCCCAAATGGGATTAATAAGGACAGCAATACCACCTTTACCACTACCGTGACGAGTACAAAATTTAGTAGCATCTTTCCATATAAAATTAAGATTAGATTCAAGAATGAAACTAGTAGCCTTACTCTCTTGCATCATAAACAAATCAACAAAGTGAAACGACTTTAAAAAATGCTTAACAACAAGTTTCCTATCCGGAGACCCGAGCCCCCTAACATTCCAAGATAAATAATTCATTGAGATAAGTTAAAGAAAGTTTTGCATGCATCTTCAATAGATGCACTAGGGCAACTAGGGTTATCCCTAGATTTCATATTCCCATTTTTATTTTTGGACCCGGGTGGTCTACCACGTATTTTTAAGGTATTGATATTTATGTTAGTAGAGTCCATATCCATATTATTTTCCTGTTGAGTCGATTCTAAAGCAAGAAAAATCTCAAAAATGTAATCATCGTCAATTTCCTTAAAGACTTTTGGCAGCAAATTTGAAGGGTTCAAGTCTAGTTTAACAATTTTAGTAGTGGGGATAGGGGTCTCAATAAAATTAAAGCCTTGGGAGGGAGCTATAGATTGAGGAGAGACAGGTTTATCACTTAAGTTTCTGGGTTTAGGATTAGAGGAGGCATTCCCCTTCCTCTTCTTCCTATTTCTCAGAACCGTAAAACCATCACCAAGATCAAGTTATGATGCCTTCTCTGGAGGATGATTAAGTGGAGGATCATTTTGGACACTATCAAGAACCTTCTTAGCAGAAAGACCAACTGGCGAAGGATCAACAGGTGGGTTAGGAGGGTGATTCAAGTTATTGGAGGGTTTAGAGGGAGATTTTTTGATAATGGGATAATCTCTTTTGCAATGACCTTCTTTCCTACAAAGGAAACGCACATTTAAACCTCCTAAAACTTTGATAGGGCACACAAAACTTTCATTAAGCACATTAATAGAGATTTCAGAGGGAATTTCTTTACCAGGAAGTAGCGAGATGAGCACCCTAGCATCCATATGAGGAACAAGTCTAATAGTATCATCCATCTGAATAGTCTTGCCTAGGGTTTTCAGTAACTATGGCAAAAAATGCCAAAGAAATGGCGAGATATTCTTAACAAGAATCCACCTAGGGGCAGGTAAAGCTAAGACTTCTTCATGAATGGCCTCAAGGGTCCAAGCTAGGGTGCGGAAGGAGGTTGAACCAACCATCCAATATTGTCTTTTAAGAACTTCTTTTTGAGCATCCTGATTAGCAAAAAATACAACAAATAAATCTCTTTGGATTTGTCTACAAAAGGATATATGATACCCTAATTGAATATTCCAGTAATTGTGAAACTAGTCATCCAAAAACATTCGAGGAGGACATTTATCAATTTTAACAGCTGCAAAGAAAATAGCAATATCTTTGAATCTATTCTTTTCTTTAACTATTTCAGCAATCATCTCTGAATTAGGAGTTAAAGAAAATGGCACCGAGGAAGTCAGAGGGCTCTTACCATTGATGGTGACCTCATTGCGACCAGAATCATCAATAACAAACCTTGCATTTGCATCAATACTTGCGGCTAAATGAGTAACTGCCTAAGAGAAGGATTTAGCTTTGAGGAAAGCATTTGAAACAATAGGATCAAAAACCACAAGGTTGCCATTAAAGTCGGGTGCTAAGGACGGAGTTACAGGAGGCACCAAATTGCCCAATGGAGGATTCGTAGAGATCTGTGATATAAATGAGTTTAGGTTAGAAATACCACCTATAGACATCTTATGTACGAGGACATCCACCTATCCACCATCACTGATCTCATTCCCTCTGTTGAAGCCACCTTTGTCGATCAGGAGAATCTAGAAAAAATTGAAGCCGAAAAAAGACAAAACGAAAACTCTACTAAAATTTACAAATTTGCCAAGTTCATTGCTTGCTCAAAAATTAAGATTTCTAACCTCATTCAATTTTAATAAATTAATATTTATATCAAATATATTGAATTTTAAATTTTAATTAATTTGTATTTATGATAAAGGTTTTAAATTTTTATTTTATGTAGTAGATATTTATATCAAAAATAGATTTAAATTTAAATTTAAATTAATTATATATTTAAAAGTATATTTATTGCAATATTTCTTTTTTCAAATATAAATATCAAATTTATATATTTTATTTTACATTTGATTTGGAAGGGAAGCATGACTTATTGAAAATAACATTTAATACAATTTAAAAGAGAGTCTAGGTTTATGTAATAATTAGGGCTAAGGTTGTGTTAAGGATTTGGTTATGATTGTTTAAGATTAGGGTTTTAGTTAATGTTAGGATTAGAGTTGGGCTTAGGATTAGAGTTACATTCATGAATCTAGGGTTTAGAGTTAAAATTCTACATTCATGAATCAATATTTTAGAATTGGGCTTAGGATTAGAGTTACATTCATGAATCAATATTTTACAATTTCAATTGTATTGATTTTATTTTTTTATTAATTAATATTTATATCAAATATATTAAATTTTCAATTTTAATTCATTTGTATTTATGATAAAGGTTTTTAATTTTTATTTTTATTTAGTAGATATTTATATCAAAATTAGATTTTAATTAATTATATATTTAAAGTTATATTTATTGCAATATGGCTTTTTTCAAATATAAATATCAAATTTATATTTAATTTTACATTTGATTTGAAAGGAAAGTTGTACTAGTTTATTTGAGTCACAAATAGAATTTAAGATCTAGTCTAGGTTTATGTCATAACTAGGGCTAAGGTTGTGTTAAGGATTTGGTTATGATTGTTTAGGATTAGGGTTTTAGTTAATGTTAGGATTAGAGTTCAACTTATGATTATAGTTACATTCATGAATCTAGGGTTTATAGTTAAATTTTACATTCATGAATCAATATTTTAGAGTTGGGCTTAGGATTAGAGTTACATTCATGAATCAATATTTTACAATTTCAATTGTATTGATTTTATTTTTTATTAATTAATATTTATATCAAATAGTTTGAATTTTAAATTTTAATTAATTTGTATTTATGATAAAGCTTTTAAATTTTTATTTTTATTTAGTAGATATTTATATCAAAATTAGATTTTAATTTTAATTTGAATTAATTATATATTTAAAATTATATTTATTGCAATACGACTTTTTTTTAATTTAAATATCAAATTTATATTTAATTTTACATTTGATTTGGAAGGGAAGTTGTACTAGTTTATTTGAATCACAAATAGAATTTAAGATCTAGTCTAGGTTTATATTATAATTAGGGCTAAGGTTGTGTTAAGGATTTGGTTATGATTATTTAGGATTAGGGTTTTAGTTAATGTTAAGATTAGAGTTCAGCTTATGATTATAGTTGTGTTCATGAATATAGGGTTTAGAGTTAAAATTTTACATTCATGAATCAATATTTTAGAGTTGGGCTTAGGATTCGAGTTACATTCATGAATCAATATTTTACAATTTGAATTGTGTTAATTTTATTTTTTTATTAATTAATATTTATATCAAATATTTTGAATTTTGAATTTTAATTAATTTGTATTTATGATAAAGGTTTTAAATTTTTATTTTTATTTAGTAGATATTTATATCAAAATTAAATTTTAATTTTAATTTTAATTAATTGTATATTTAAAATTATATTTATTGCAATATCACTTTTTTTCAAATTTACAAATATCAAATTTATATTTAATTTTACATTTGATTTGGAAAGGAAACATGACTTAATGAAAATCACAAATACAATTTAAGATCTACTCTATGTTTATGTCATAATTAGGGCTAAGGTTGTGTTAAGGATTCGGTTATGATTGTTTAGGATTAGGGTTTTAGTTAATGTTAGGATTAGAGTTCAACTTAGGATTAAATTACATTCATATATACATGTACATAGCTCTAGATCATTTGACATAAAGGTAAATTACTGAAATTGTCTATTATTTGATATATTGAATTTGGAATTTATTTTAATACATAAAGAATGATTATTTATTATTTAAAATTTAAAATAAATGCTAACTTGATTTTTTCATATAATGAACTATCAATTCATACATGTGAACATATGTGAATAATTGAGAGACTGCAACAGTTACCAATTTTTATAAATTTAATACATCTAAATAAAATATTAAACTTGCATCTAATTCAAACATACATACATCACTTAAACTACAAGATTAGGGTTACATGGTTAAGTTCTAGAAATAATATTTTAGGGTATGAGTTGATTAAACTTGGTTAGGTTTAGTGTTAGGCTAGAATATTGGTAGCTAACATCATGGTTTACATTTATGTTTAGAATGTAGTGTCTATACAGTAGGGTTAGGAATATAAACATGCATCTAATATGTACAACAAACTAATTTATAATTAATTACTATTTAGTTGAAATTAATCTAAAACATCAATGTAATTACATGTTTAAACAATCTAAACATCTATCTAATCATTCATCACTTTAACTTTTATTAAAAGCATTGAAACATCTAAAATAATAATTTTTAAATAAACATCTACAAAAAAAAAATATAAATGAACATATACAAAACTATTTAAATGAACAGATACAATAATCTAAATATAAAACTATTAACAATGGAAATGTAGGATTTTATGTATTCAAAACTATTAAATGTGCAAAAAAAAAAATTATTTGATGAAATTATGAAGTGAAAAGCTTTAAAAAAATGAAAAAAAATAATAGAAAAAAAAAAGTTAAATACCTGGTAGAGTGAAATAAATAGTCAATGATTAGTATAAATTAAAAAATAGGCTCTCATTTCCAAGCTCAAATCGAGCTCCCATTCACAATGAGGGTGAAAATGGATAAAAACCCACAAAAAATCAAGTTTTAAGCTTTTTCAAAATTGGGCATCCAATTTTGAAATCATGGTTCAGGTACTTGATCTGTATTCAAAAATTGGGTACCCAATTTTTCAATACAGATCAGGTACCCAAACCATAACAAGTACCCAATTCTAACAAATTGGGTACCCATTTCTGAAGAGGTTCAATTGCAAGGAATTGACTTCCGCAAAATTGTGACCCAACTTTGTGCATTCACCAATAGAAATCAAGAAAATTTATAATATGATTTGGGGGGGGGGGGAGATAGAGAGAGAGAGTGTGTGTGTTAAGTAATAGATATGAGGTAGAGATAAAGATCAAATATGAGAGATAAATGGTGAATAGGGAGGGGACGTATTGTGTGTGTTTGCATGTGAGAGACATGTGATAGATAGTGAAAGAGGATAATTAAGGTGACAAATAGTGAGAGGGAGAACGTGAAAAGTTATAGAGAGAAAATGGTGAAGGGGATCTGGACATCAGATAGAGGTCAAAGAATTAATAATATGATTGAGGATAGACATAGATGGTGACTAGAAAATAAAGGGGGGGGAGACACACACACACACACAAAGAGGTAGAGATAAAAATCAAATATAAGAAATAAATGGTGAATAGGGAGGGGACAAATTGTGTGTGTTTTCATGTGAGAGACATGTGATAGATAGAGAAAGAGGATAATTAAGGTGATAGATGGTGAGACAGAGAGCATGAAAAGTTACAGAGAGAAAGTGGTCAAGGCGATATGGATATGAGAGAGAGAGAGAGAGAGAGAGAGAGAGAGAGAGAGAGAGAGATCAAAGATACTTAAAGAGGGTAATAATGGGGTAGAGAGAAGGTTCATTACATGGGACACATGTCTTAGAGAGGGAGAGTAAGAGAAAATGGAGAGGGTAATAGACATGAGTTAGATATAAAGAGTAAATATACGAGATAAATGGTGAATAGGGAGGGGACAGACTATGTGTGTTCATATGAGAGACATGAGATAGATAGAGAAAGAGGATAATTAAGGTGACAGATGGTGAGAGGGAGAGTGTGGAAGGGATAAAGTGAAAGGTTGGATGGGGGAAAGATTAGCTATAGAGATAAAATGAAGAAAGGTGTGTAGAGATGAGATAGAGATCAAGAAAATTGATAATATGATTTAGGATAGATATAGATGGTAAAAAGAAAATAAGGAGGGAGAGAGAGGGGGGGTAAATAAGGAGGAAGAGATGATTAGATGAGGAAAAAAAGATGGTTAAAGAGGGTAATAATGGAGTAGAGAGGGGGTTAATTACATGGGACACATGTCTTAAAGACAGGGAGTAAGAGAATATAGAGAGGGTAATATATATGAGGTACATATAAAGAGTAAATATGAGACATAAATAGTTAACAGGGAGGGGAGATATTGTGTGTGTGCATGTGAGAGAAATGAGACAAATAGAGAATGAAGATAATTAAGGTGAAATATGGTGAGAGGGAAAGTGCAAAAGGGATAAAGTGAAATTTTCTATTGGGGAATTATGAGCTACACAGAGAAAATGGAGAAGGGGATCTAGATATGAGATAGAGATCAAGAAAATTTAAGATATGAGAGAGAGAGAGAGAGAGAGAGAGAGAGAGAGAGAGAGAGAGAGAGAGAGAGATGTTAACAAATACTTAGTGGGGGGTATAAAGTGAGAGGGGGTTGGAAGGGACAAATATATAATGGAGAAGGTAAGAAATAAGTAAAATTGGGAAAGAGATGAGATGGAGCTTTAAAACGAGGGTAGTTAGGGCTTGGAATAGATAGGCATGGTGGTTGGGAAATGAATAGAGAAGGGGACATGGGGTAGATATATGAGGTAATTAAAGGGGACAAATTATGATGGGTGATGTTTGTGTGTGTGTGTGTGTGTGTGTGTGTGTGTGTGTGTGTGTGTGTGTGTGTGTGTGTGTGTGTGAGAGAGAGAGAGAGAGAGAGAGAGAGAGAGAGAGAGAGTGTGTGTGTGTGTGTGTGTGTGAGAGAGAGAGAGAGGTGGTAATATAAGCTACTAGGAGAAAGGAGAGAGAGATGTTAAAAGATATTTAGTAGGAGGAATAGATGGTGAAGGGGAAATGGTGGAAATGAGAAATGTAGAAGGGTGAGGGAAAGAGATATGGAACAGAGAAATAAAGGGAAGGGGGAAGAGATGAGATAGAGATTTAAGATGAGGGTAGTCAGGGCTTCAAGTAGATAGGCATGGGGATTGGGGAAGGGAGAGAGAGGAGAACAAGAGGTAGATATATGAGGTAATTAAATGGGACAAAAGTTACTGGGGCAAATGTAACTCAAATGAAACCTTTCTCTAGACTTAAATACAAATTAAACATAACCCTAAACTACATTTATTAAATGAAACCCCTAATAAAACTATAAAAAAAAAAATCATAACAATAAAAAAACTAAACGTTATTCATAAATCATATAAATCCTAACTCTCTAGAAAAACTTTTAATCTTAACATTAATACTAGACCAAATTTAATAAGAGTTCTTAACATTAAATAAATGTGAAATCTAGCAACCCATTCGTACCCTAATTTTAAACTTTATTCAGCGTTGTCATACATGAAGATGACTTAAAATCATAGCAATAAATGAAAATAAAGTCTATATATTTTCATAATAACAAATTATAACCTAAATCTAACCATCCACCCAAATATATTATTAAAAAAATAAAATATTACACCCTAATAATAAATCAAATCTTATTGTAACACGAACATGAATTTCAATTGTTTGAGTAAATTATAAAATTTAATTCTTCATACTTATGATATGAAAAGGAGTACAAGAATCAGCTAAGGTAGTGATATCATAGTGCAATGATAATCTACTTAAGGTTGAAAAGGTTGGTTACACTAAGCAAGTTCAGAAGAACAAGTGAAACAAAGTTTGTTTGCCAAGCTTGACTGAATGGATAGTAGGTGTTGAGCGAATGTAGTGCAATCCAAGCATAAAATTAGTTGGAGCTGAGTAAAAGTCTATTTTAGTATATGTCAAGAAAAATAGTGGATGTCGAGTAAATTTTAGTTGATGTTGAGCACCAGTAAACTTTAGTTTGTTCCATGTGATTTTTTAGAGGATGTAGAGCAACATAGTTTGTGTTGAGCATCAGAAGAAAGTCAATGCTGAGTGTAAGCATTATTAGAAGGATCGTGAATTTGATGGATCTGAGCTAACAAGTTTATTTTCTTGGATTATGTGAACCAAGTGGAAGACAAGATTGATGAGTTGGTGGCACAAAATTCATGGTAAATTATTTTGAGGTGAATTCAAAGAGGATTGAAGGAGAAATTTATAGAAATGAAATAGGATGAGGGGTAAATTCATTAAATCCTACCTAATCTATCCTAACCCTAAATTGGATGATGAAGAATGAATGGAAAAAGATCTTGATTCTTTATTTATGGGGATGGTTGATCATAAGCAAGGGTTGTCATGTGTGAGAACCTAAGGAGGAAAAGGAGTCATTAAGTGACCTAATTGAGAGTTTGCATTGGCATGTTAAGCAAGAAGTCTTAATGGTATGGATTCTTGAAGGGTGAACAAGCTATCAGAGCTGAAGTGTGTGAAAGAAAAGAAAAATGGAAGACTAAAATAGAGATCTGTTATCTACAAATAGAGTTGTAAGTTGCTACCAGATCAAGCCTTACTATTACTCTCTAATAATTGTATCAATCTAGAGTAAATCCTTTGGATTAAGGTTGACCTAACAGTCATTTGTAAATCCTTTAGCTAGGTGACATTCCAAGTGAATGGTCTAAAGTCCTCTAACAAGGCTCATTCATAAGGTGATTGAAATCTTTTAACAAGGTTACATTTAGCAGTGTGCATTGTAACCTCTAACAAAGTTGGCCTTTTATAGGACATCACTTCAGAAGAGTGAGAAAGAGAAGCATGTTACTGGTGGTTTTTCCCAAATTGGGTTTCCACATAAATCATTGTGTCAAGTGTGTTGTTGAATCTTTTATGTTTCATGTTTACATTTTTGCAAATTGATTTGATAGTAACCTACAAGTTTTAAGTGATTGCATAATCTTATGGATGCATGCATGATGATAAATGTTTTATGAGTTCACTAAGCTACAAAAAGTTTTATTTATACTTCTAGCACCTTGGATAACTGATTCAACACCCCCCCCCCCCCCCTCCCCCATGACTCTTAGCTATTCTAAAGAATTTCAACAATTGGTATCAAATCCATCTACTTAAGAGGACTAGTTTGAAGGCACTAGAAGCACAAAGATCAAGATGTCAAAAAGAGATGTACTCGAGCTTAATAGAGATAAATTTCCTACATGGACAAGTTTGATGAAGCTACACCTTGGAGAACTTGGAGTCATGCACAATCTACCATTACTACTAAGCATGTTGATCCTACTAGAGCCCTAAGTACTAAGGATCTAAAAAAGAAGAAAGAACACAACAAGGCAATGTTGGAAATTGCCTCTGCCATAAGTTATGTTGAATTTGATGATATCAAAAGTCTTGGAAATGAAAAGAAAATGTGGGATGCTTTACACACCCTCTATGGAGGAGACAAGAATGTTCTAAGATCTAAATCTGAGAGTCTTAGAGGTAAGTTTGATGATATGAGAATGCAAGAATGTGAAAATATTGTTCAATATTGCTCAAGGATAAAAATTTTGTTAATGCAATAAGAGGATCTACTAGTACAATAGATGATGATATTTTACTAAGAAAAGTTTTAAGAACACTACTACCTATATATGCTATTAGATTTTTTGCAATACAAGAACTAAGATGTATACCAAGGAATGCTCCATCTCTTGAAGGTCTAGTAGGTAGACTCACTAATTTTGAGCTATCTAACTTTGAAATTACAAACCTAAAAATATTGAATCTGCTTTCAAAGCTAAGCTATCATTGAAAGAACCTAATGTGAAGAAGAAATAGACAAAATATGTGGTCAGTGATAGTGATACAGATGAGGAGGATGTAGATCAACTTGAAGCACTACTGGCAAGGAGATTTCATAAAGGTAAAGGCAAGTTTAAAGATAAATTACCTATCATTTATTTCAATTGCAATGAGGTTGGTAATATTACTACTAGATGTCTAGAGAAGAAGAACTAAAGAGGTGGTGACAAGTACAAAAATAGAAGAGATGAAGATAGTAGAGATTACAAAGACAAACGCAAAAAGTCTTGCTACATTACTGAAGAGGAAACAAAAGATAAATCTGATGAACATGATGATGAAGTGGTGTATGTTGCAATGAAGGATGAATCTGATGAAGATGAAGCAACTACACTTGTGTCTTTTGTGAACAAGAATGACAGATGGATCATTGACAGTGGGTGTTCAAACACATGACTAGAGATAAAATGTAAGTTCATTACCTTGAATTGTTATGATGGAAACAGTGTAAGATTTGGTAATGATGCACCATTTTTGATAAAAGGAAAAGGTTCTATCAAACTTACAGAAAATATTTAATGTGATAATTCTTAATATGTTGAAGGACTTAACTATAATCTACTGAGTGTATTTCTATTGAATAATTAAGGATGTAAGGTTGAGTTTGAAAATAAGATTGCTAAGATATATGATACTGATGGAAAACTGATTAGATAGGGTGATCAAACTAGGATTAACCTATTCTACCTTGATATAGAGGATGCCACTTTTCTAATTGTAAAATTTGATGATGTGTGGCTATGGCACAAGAGGTTATGTTATGTTAATTTTGATAACTTGGTTAGTATTAGTAACATAAGAAAAGTTAGAGATTTGCCTAAGTTGAAAAATCTTGATAATATAATGTGAAAATAATGTTAGTAAGAAAAAATGACAAAGTCAAGTTTTAAGAGTAAAACTAATACCTCTAAGGAATACTAGAGATTTTTCATACTAACTTGTGTGGACCAATTGAAGTGCAAAGCTACAAATAATAAAAGTATATTATGCTACTTGTTGATGATTATTCTAGAATGATGATAGTTGTGTTTCTGAAATATAAATCTGATGCTTTCCAAATGTTTAAGTGGTACTTAGCAAGAGTTGAGAAGGAAATAGGTAAAAGTCTAAAATGTTTGAGATCTAATAGAGGAGTAGAATTTACATCAAATGAGTTTAGAATTTACATCAAATGAGTTTTAGATGTTCTATAATGACAGAGGAATCAAAAGACAGACATCTACTCCTAGAACCCCTCCACAAAATGGAATTGTTGAAAGGAGGAACAAGTTTGTAATGGACTATGCTAGGACACTCATGATGGAGAAAAATGTTGCTTTGAAATACTGAAGAGAAGTTGTAATTACAGTTTTTTATACCTTGAACCATGTACAACTCAAGAAAGGTGTTCATTCAATACCTTTTGAACTATGGTATGAATACTCACCCAATGTAAAATATTTTAAAGTATTTGGAAGAAAATGCTTTATTCTCAAAGATTTTAGGAATGGTAAACTAGATGCAAAAATTGAAGAATGTATATTCCTAGGTTATTATACAAGAAGTAAAGCTTATGAGTGTTTAAATACTAACACTAACAAAGTTGTGGAAACTACAAATGTGATATTTGATGAATAAAAAGAATTACATGAGGTAGAACATATGAAAGAACTAGAAGAATACAAATCATTTGTATTCTTTTATGAAGGTATGCATGTTGAAGAAGATGTTGCAGATCAAGTTACAAACCAATAGCAAGTTTCAATCACTGTTGAGTCACATTGTATGAATGTCAAGTTGCATTCAAAAACTGAGCTACATTCAAATGTTGAGCTACAGAATGAAATTGAGGCACTATATGATTTTGAGATTAGTGTACATGAGAGAGATGTTAAAATACTTGATAGAGATGCACTTATTGACTTTGAAGTAGAAAGACCAAATGAAGAAACCAGAGTTAAACCAAGATTGTCTAAATATGTCAAGAGACATCATCCTGTTGCACAAATCATTGGAGATAAAGATGCTAGACCAATGACAAGGAACAAGTTGAGAAATGATACATGTCTAATGATCATGAAAGGACCCAAAATAGTGAAAGATTCCTTAAAAGATGTGGACTAGAGTAAATTCATGGAAGAAGAGATTAAACAAATCGAGAAAAATAAAACATGGACTCTAGTTCTAAGACCAGAAGACAAAAATGTGATTGGCACCAAGTGGGTATACAGAAACAAGCTAGATGAAAATGATGAAGTCACAAGGAACAAGACAAGATTAGTCTACAAAGGATATGCACAAGAATAAGGAATTGACTATGGAGAAACATTTGCCCCTATTGCTAGATTGGAAGGAGTAAGAGATTTGCTTGCTTATTCTACATACAAAGGTTTCAGAGTTTATCAAATGGATGTTAAATCTACATTTCTAAATGGCATATTAGAGGAAGAATTTTATATAGAATAGCCAAAAAGATTTATTGATGTTAATAATAATAAAATGGTATGTAGATTACACAAAGCTTTATATGGTTTGAAGCAAGCACCAAGAGCATGGTATGAGAGACTTCATAATTATCTTGTGAAGATTGGATTTGAAAGGACTAATGATAACAACAACCTATACATGAAGATAGAGAAAGGAAAAGGTACTTTGTTATCTGAAATTTGTGTTGATGATATCATATTTGAAGGTCAAGATGCTTTATGCAAGGCTTTTGCAAATGAAATCAAGTAAGAATTTGAGATGTCTATGTTTGGAGAGATCAAGTTTTTTATGGGTTTGCAAGTACATCAAATGAAATATGGTATATACACCACTCAGTCAAAGTATGTCAAGGAGATACTAAAAACTTTTGGATTAGAGGATTCCAAACCAGTAAGTACACTTATGGTGACAGGACACAAATTGTCAAAGAATGATGATTCAACTGAGGTGAATCAAATATTATACAAGTCTATGATTGGTAAATTACAATATGTAGTACATAGCAAACTTGATATTGCATTATCTGTAGGGATAGTTGCAATATTATCTACTAATTCTAGGGAGAATCATTTGATGGTTGTAAAGAGAATAATGAGATATATGAAAGGAACAGAGGAATATGGTCTATACTACAAGAAAAATGAAAAATTTTGAATTAAGAGCCTATACTGATGCAGATTGGGCTAGAAACATTGATGATAGAAAGAACACCAATGGAGGAGCATTTTTCTTAGGCAAGAGGTTGGTTACATGGACTAGTACGAAATAAAATTGCACTTCACAATATACTGCTGAAGTTGAATATGTTGTTGTTGTTGTAAATTGTACAAGCATTGTATGGATCAAATAGCTACTCAAAGGTATGAAGGAAGAGATCACTAAACCACTGATACTTTATTGTGATAATACAAGTGCTATAAATATATCAAAGAATCCTATGATGCACACAAAGACTAAGCACATTGCAATCAAGTATCATTACTTGAGAGAATTAGTTCAAGATAAAGAGGCGAAGATGGAATATGTAAAAAAAAAAAGAGCAAATTGTTGATATCTTCACAAAAGCATTACTTAAGGATGCTCATGAGTATCTAAGAGGTAAACTAGGGGTGATACCCCTATCAAAGGCTATCTAAGAAACAAAAAGAGTGTCCTGCATCAAATAATATGATTGACATATGTTACACATTGATGTAGTGGATCTTACTTTAGGATCTACCTAAAGTAATCAAAGAGCTAAAACTACAAATTAGACACAAGCAAGGTGACTAAAGAGAAACTGAAGAAGTTCATATTTGCATATTAAGATGACAAGTCTTTGGCATTGTTTTCAAAGAGGGAGATAGTAACTAATTAGAAGATATATACAGGATAAGGGAGATTTGAACTAATTTTGAAGGGAGAAATACAGGAGATTGGGAGATATGAGTAAGATAGACATTGAACAAAGAAGGAGAAATCCTAACACACACTATCAGTGAGAAATGTTAACTACTGAGAAAGAATGTGCATTTTTTGATAACATCTACCTAGTAAGAGGAAGATAATATAGAGGGAGATATAAGAAGTAATTCAGAGGGAGTCATAAGGATGAATTGGTTGTCTGTTGATCAAAATAGAATAGAATTTTGTAACCTATTCAGAAGATGGAATTCATTGATAGAGGGAGAGATTTTAATACAAGGAATTATTTTCTTTTTGGTATTGCATCAGTCTTACTATTTTAACCAAGTCAATTTGGTTGATTAGTTTGGTTTTCCATCAATGTCAAAGAGGGAGATTGTTGAAAATAGATTGATACAAATATGATAAATGTGTTTCAATCATTGTTTTATTATTTATGTCAAACCTATTATTTTTCTTGTAAGACAACTATTTATATGATTTAAGTATTATCACTTATTTGATTGATGAAGAGGATTTGATCAAAAGATGTAACAATAGCACCTAGAGGAAAGGTTGAGTTATGATATGAAAAGGAGTACAAGAATTAGCTAAGACAATGATATCATAGTGCATTGATAATCTACTTAAGGTTGCAAAGGTTAGTTACACTAAGAAAGTTCAAAAGAACAAGTTAAGCAAAGTTTTGTCTACCAAGCTTGACTGAATGGATAGTATGTGCCAAGAAAAGTTAGTGCAAGCTAAGAAGAAAATCAGTTGGAGTCCAGTAAAATTCTATTTTAGTGTATGCCGAGAAAAATAGTGGATGCCGAGTAAAGTTTAGTTGATGTCAAGCACCAGTAAATTTTAGTTTGTGCCGAGTGATTTTTCAGAGGATGTCGAGCAATGTAGTTTGTGTCGAGCATTAGAAGAAAGTTAATGTTGAGTGCCAATATTATTAGAAAGATCAAGAATTCGATGGATCTGAGCTGAAAAGTTTGTTTTCTTGAATTATGTGAACCAGGTGGAAGATAAGATTGATGAGTTGGTGGCATGAAATTCATAGTAAACCATTTTGAGGTGAACTCAAAGAGGATTGAAGGAGAAGTTTCTAGAAATAAAATAGAATGAGGGGTAGATTCATTAAATCCTACATAATTTTTGCTAACCCTAAATTGGATGATGGAAGAATAAATGAAAAAAGATCTTAATTCTCTATTTATAGGGATGGCTAGTTAGAAGCAAGGGTTGTCATGTGTGAGAACCTAAGGAAAACAAGGAGTCAAGGGTATTGCTTCATTCATTGACCTAATTGAGAGTCTCCATTGGCATGTTAAGCAAGAAGGCTTAATGGTATGGATGATTGAAGGGTGAACAAGCTATCATAGATGAAGTGTGTGAAAGCCAAGAAGAATGGAGGACTGAAACAAATATTTGTTATCTACAAATGGAGTTGTCAGTTGTTATCATATCAAGTCTCACTGTTACTCTCTAATAATTGTATTAGTCTAGAGTAAATCCTTTTGATTAAGGTTGACCTAATAGTCATTTATAAATCCTTTAACCAGGTGATATTTCAAGTGAATGGTCTAAAGCCCTCTAACAAGGCTCACTCCTAATAGGGTGATTGAGATCCTTTGACAAGGTCACATTTAATAGTGTGCATTGTAACCTTTGACAGGGTTGGCCTTTCATGGGGCATCACTTCAGAAGAGCGAGAAAGAGTAGCACGTTACTAGTGGTTTTTCCCAAAATGGGTTTCCATGTAAATCATTGTGTCAAGTGTGTTGTTGAATCTATTATGTTTCATGTTTACATTTTTGCAAATTGATTTGACAGTAACCTACAAATCTTAAGTGATTGCATAATCTTATGGATGCATGCATGATGATAAATGTTTTATGGTTTCACGATATGTGAAAAGTTGTATTTATACATCTTGACCTTGGATAATTGATTGACCCCCCATGCCCCCCCCCCCCCCAAACCCTCAATTATTCTAAAGAATTCTAACATAGATATCGAGGCTTTAATATACTTTAAATAAATGTTTCACATTTAAAGATTAAAGCCTTGATATTTCTCAGCTATCTCTATATATGTTATTTATTATATAGTATATATATATATATATAACTAGTTAAATCTAAGCAGTAATATATATCTAATGACCCTTCTAAGGATTGATATGTTTTAGTCTAGATTTCTTATATGCTTCTTATACCATCTGAAAGAGAGTGTGCATTTACTTGTGGTAGGGTGCTTGACACCAGTATTCCTTTGGTTTTACTTTGCCTCTCCCCACACAACACTATCTATAAACTCCCAAAAAAATTGTGAAGAAACAAAAAAATTAGATAAACCATTTTAGTCACAAATTTTATATATATATTCCCATTAAATGATCACTATGCCCAAAATAAATCATAGAAAAAATGTGTTATATAATGTTATATCTTAATTCATTCCTCATTTTGAAAATATCATTCTTAGTCGATAGACCTGAGCGAGAGCCCACTAGATTATTCTCACGCAACTTAGAAGTATGTGTTTGACCAGTGACATCAAAAACATTTTATATTAAAGAATAATTGTTCCCACATTAAGAAAAGGTGGCATAGCCCTTAAATATTTTAGTTATCATTATGTTTAAGCTTTGAACATTATCATGCAAAAATTTGTGCAACCTTTGCTATTTCCATGGATGAATATTTGAACAAAGAAATTGTTTGTAGCTATAATACTAGCAATCACACTTTAGTGTGCAATGGGTACACTGAATATATGTGAAAGGTCAATTTAGAAAATTTTGATATATTCATTAAAAAAATGTATAATACATAAGATTGTTTTTGCAATAAAGTTATTAATGAATAACATAATTAGATTCCATTATAAATAGACTCATGGTATGTTTACAATATGGAAAGAGGTCTACCAAGTGATATATATTGAAGTGGAGAAAGGGAGCTCAAAATACTCTCTCTCTCTCTCTCTCTCTCTCTCTCTCTCTCTCTCTCTCTCTCTCTCTCTCTCTCTCTCTCTCTCTCTCTCTCTCTCTCTCACACACACACACACACACACATTTTTTCTCCCTCACACACTTTTCTCCCATTCCATTCTCTTTTCTCTCATGTTTTTCCATCGGTCTCTCCTTTATCTCTTCCTCTCTCATTTCTCCCTCATTCCATTCTCTCTTCTCTCACGTTGGTTTTATATATCTTATTTCTATCCACCATTTCTTTCTATATTCCTCTCTCTTTTGTCATTTTATTCTTTATATGTCTATATATGAAAAAATTAAAAATTAAAAACCCAACATTTCACTACATTGAGGTTGGCTTCTAGTTATTCTAACAAGCTCTACATTGAGGTGGCTTCACATTCTTGACATTTGCATGAATATCCTTCTTGTGAGATGTTTTGTCCACTTGTTAATGCTTACATGCAACCTTTTCTTTTCACCAGTTTAGATTTCAAATTTGCATGGCATTTTTTTGCCTGAATGATCACGAGCTTCCAATTGGAGAATTGCTTGATAAGTCAAACTTTTAACAGTAACAGATTTCCACAATCCATTTGTAAAGTACTGAGTTTTCTGGATTAGATTGTGTTTGTTTATTTCATCAACGTTTCGGATCACACTACATGATCCATCATCAGGATAGTCAAACTTTCTCTCAAATGGTTTGCATGGTAAGATTTTTTCATAATTAGAATTACAAAAATTTGTGATGAGTTTGATATTAATTTAATGACAATTCAAAAGGCTTGTGGACAAGGTGAATTCTAAAAATATTGGATGTCATTGATTGTTTTGGTACTTTGCACATTTTGTATGGTCACCATGTTCGCAATAGCAAGGTGTTGTCAAATAACTCTACAACAACAAGTTCCCCTAGAAGTTGGGCTTTATCAATGGTAAGTGACATGATTTTTTCCCCTGTTTTTCCAGTTAGAAAATATAATGTATGGCTCTATTTTGCTTTCATCACAAGGTAGTGACAATGATGCCCTCTATTATTTCTAACCATTAGACTTAGGGGGTCAATCTCTTCATGGTAACATTCTAGACTTTGGGTGATAGTTACTCCATTTTGAGACTTACTACTTTTTTATGTATAATATAATATCATTAGTAACTTCTTCATTTTATCAAAAAAAAATTGTATTTTGGTAAAAATAAATTTAATAATATAGAATACACAAAATATATAATAATTATATTATGTAATTGATCAGATCTTTTGAATGTAAAAGGTATGTTTATTCTCTTAAGTATTGGAGAGGAGATACCCATTTCCAAAACTAGAAGCTATTTCTTTAGTATAGTTAACCTTTATATTATTTCGTAGAGTTATTGAATGTAAAAGGTATGTTTATTCTCCTCCAAGGTAAACTTTAAGAAACCCCCCTCCAAAAAAGATATAAAATATTGGTGAATCCTTCATTATTTTGAAAAATCAAATTATTTTTATCAGCGAATCTCTTGATATTTTTATTTTAAATATTGTTTAACTTGGCAATTATTTTGGAATCATAATTTTTTAGTAAAGAATATTGACGAATCTCAATAATAATAGAAAGTTCACTAATCATCATGGAATTTTACAAATCAAAATTGAACAAGTTTTATCTCATGGAAATTATGAGGATAATTACATTATATTTTAAATCAATAGTGAAAACTAAATATTGGTGATATATCCCTAAAGTAACTAATAATTATGATAATTATTGGTGAATTGATTTTAATTTCTCCAATAATATATAATATTTAGGTGAATCAAATATAATCATGTATCAAATATTGTAGCGAATCTTTTAGTTTAATTTTTTTAATAAAATAAACTATTGAGCGATTTTAGATATTTTAGAACTAAATTTAATAAAAAATGTGGCAATTTAGGTTGCATTAAATCCTAAATTAATAGTCAAATTACTAGCAAAAAATTTCTAAAATTAGGCAATTTACAAATATTAGCCACTAAAAAATACCGTGTTCTCTCCTCCTCCCTCCCAACCTTTCTGTATTTATCTCTTTCTTTGTCTTTCTTCTTCCCCCTCCATTTATAGACACACCTCCTTCTCTATCCATCCATCTCACTTCATCACCTTATTTCTATACTTTTAAATCTCTAGTATCTATATTCCTTAGATATCTCCCTCTATCTTTATCTTGCTATCCTTCTTTATCTTGATAACACGGGGATTAATTAACTACTATTTCTCTCCATTTATAATCCACAAAAGCATCTAATGCAAGTGTAATTTTAATAGCAAAAGCATGGATCTGCTTCCCATATAATGCATGATAATCTATAGTAAGCCCAGTTCACATGATTGTAATCTATCCCACTACATACTAAACATGGAAATAAATGCACTTCATCATGAGTGATGTGTCATCATCTTCCCTTCTTTTACTTATTGTGGCTACCTTATAGAATTTATATTACAGATTCTAGTCATTCCAAACCACTTAACCTATTCTATGCACATTTCCTGTATAATGATTGTAAGAATCTATAATATGTAGAACCAAAATCAACACTACATAGAAATTCCATATTTGAACACTAAGCTAGACAATATAATACTTTTATCCTATTGGTTACAACAATAAGAATTTGTTTGAGGTGGCATACAAATAGGGCATTCATATCTGGAAGTTGTACAATGTAACAAAAATACTCGTGAGAAATTGGAATTATAAGGAAAAATCGCAAAATAATGTATAATTGTATTATCTATTGTCTTGCTAGTTTGTAAATTTTGGTAATATTCATTAATTTGAATCTTATAATATATGGGCATGTGAGGCACCGTAGAATCCATACTATTAATCCAGAAAAAGTTTCAAAAGTTACAGTGATATTGGTTATAAACCTAACAAAAATGAGTCTATGCACTAGGTATTGTGCATGCTTTTGAGATTGAATAACTAACCAACCTAACTAATACACATCTAGTTTACTCAAAATCCTTAGTGTATGGTTTATCAAAAATAGGTAAAATTTCAAAGCTTATTCAGTATATGCTACAAAATTCTACTTCAATATGCTGCAATTTAAATTATAAAGCAAGTTTTAGTAGGCAATCAACCTTGACCATCTTCCCATGACAATATAAGTAAAGATAGGTCCATAGAATAGTTTTACACTCCTAACACAAATTTTCATCCTTCGATCAATCTAAAATGCAAGCAGGAAGTGATTTGGAGTATATATGGGTTTGGTTTCAAAAAGTTGATCCATATTTCTAAGAAAGCTAGACAACAACAATTTCAAGCTAATGATGCACTACACTATAATGTCAGGCCAAAATTAACTTAGATTTTGAATGTGGAACTGATTATTTAGTGTTATTACTTTTTTTGACCCAGTTCCTTGAGAAGGAAAGAACAAAATACTTGTTCAATCACTTTAGAGTGTAAGAAGGAACTTATAGGAAGGGAGGAAGGGAGGTTAGTAGGTGCATATGTGGTTTCTTTGGAAGTAATTATAATTGTGATATTGTTATGGGTAGTTTTTTAGTGAAATTCATTGATCATATGTTTCATGATGTGAAAAATAATCACAAACCTAATATTTCACTTGACACATTAAGGTGCCAAGTGCCATTTTTTCTCAGCACCAATAGAAGTCGACAGGAGGAAGGTGTCAAGCTAGCTCAGCACAAGAAGATGTTGAGTGAGCTTGGCACTAGGGCAACTTGGCACCCGACAATGTCAAGTTAGCTTGAAAACCAAGGGGTGTCCAGTGAGCTTGGTCTCCTCTATGAGATGAAGCTTAGCACAAGACTATGCCGAGTGAGCTTGGCAAAGTCTACAGAGAGGAAACTCAGTCAAGTCTAGACTGAGTGAGCAGAGTGACAAACTGCCATTAAATGTAGAGAGCCAAAGTATGAAGATCTCTAATACAAAATAACATGTAATGATGAATAGAAGAAGAGTGACAACAACAAAATATGTTTGTCTACTTGTCTGCTTGCTTTGTATTCAAATATGATTCAAACTATTACAAAATCTATGAGCATTCAGCTTCAACTAAAAAACCATAAAATAACCCTAAAATATTTAGATTGATTAAAACTTTAAACTTTAAACTTACAACTCTAATGGTTGTATACAACAATGCCTGGAGCAATCACTGCTTCACAGGTTGAATCAACAATAACTTACAAAATGACAAAAGATCCAACACGTGCAACTCATGAAGTTGAAACCCTTCTCTCTTATAAACTCTTTACTCTGATTTGTTGATCAATTTTCTTCTCTACAACTACTTCAATCCTTCTCTCTACTCTACTCTGCAACTTCTCTCTAACTCCACTAACTGGTCAAATGGATCAGATCATTCCTTTTGTCCTCTTTCCAAAAATGTTTTCTTCCTCTTTTCCAGATTTGAAAAAACTCACCTACCTGCATTCATTATTTTTGACTGTTGTAGGCCATCAGGGTGGTAGGTGGGTATTTGGCTCTAGGAGAAAACCAACTACACATTAAATATTTCAACACTCCCCCTTTGTCCCAAGCCAAATAAGCAAAGATCACTTCTGATCCAAATCAGCAACACCAAGACTCTCTCTTAGGTGTACAAAATTTCCAATGCCTAATGATTTAGTAAAAATGTCTGCTAACTACTACTCAAACTTGCAAAATTCCATTTTTATATCCCCCTTCTCCACCAACTCTCTAATGAAGTGATATATGATCTCTATGTGTTTACTTCTCCCATAGAAGACTAGATTCTTGGACAATGCAATTGAGGAGATGTTATCACAATAAATTATGGTTCCATTCTCTTACTTTTCATTCAAATCTTTCAAGATCCTCCTTAACCAAATAGCTTGACATGTCATTGCATTTGTTGCTATGTATTTAGCCTCTACTATAGATTAAGTAACAATAGGTTACTTCTTGGATGCCTTTGAAATTGCACCTAATCCCATATGAAACATATATTGGAAAGTGCTCTTCCTATTATCTAAACTTTTAGCCCAATCACTATCTGTATAACCCATCAACCTGAAATCACAATTTGCAATATACAAAATTCCAAAACTCTTGGTACCATTCATATACCTTAGGATCCTCTTTCCCACTTGCCAATGGGAATCTTTTGGTGTTTCCATAAATCTAGAAATCAAACTTACTACATGCATTATGTCTAGCCTAGTTTCAGTCAAATACATCAAACTTCCAACCATACTCTTTTATAGTGTTGGATTCACACTTTTGCTGCAATCTTCCTTGGTAAATTTCAAACCTATTATTGTTGGTGTTGAGGCTGCCTTATTATTTTTCATTTTGAATCTCTCCAAGATCTACCTTGCATATTTTTCTTGAGAGATGAAGATGTCATCATGCATTTGTTTTACTTCTACGCCTAGAAAGTACTTCAAGAGACTTAGGTCTATCATTTCAAATTCATTTTTCATGGCCTCTTTGAACTCACCAATTAGGAAACTATCATTTCTAGTGAAAATTAAATCATCTACATACAAGACAACAACCAACACATTACCATTTACTGCCTTGATGTAAAGAGTGGGTTCACCATCATTTTCGCTAAAGGAATTGCTCATCAAATATGAATCAATCTTGTTGTACCATGCCCTTGGAGATTGCTTGAGCCCATATAGTGTTAGAGATGTCTTAGAATAACTAGGAGGCATGGTGAATTAGTTATTCAAGGTCCAAATGTCCTATTGAAACTTTTCACTAAGTATAGTGAGCCCATTCAATCATTCATTCATCCAAGCTTTAACTTTTCTAACCAGCAAGTTACTGTAAATCAACATGCAAGCATAACACATAAAATATCAACACATAACACAGTGATTTATGTAGAAACCCAATTTGGGAAAAAACACTAGTAACATGCTACTTAATTTTCACTCTTCTAAAGTGATGCCCTGTGAAAGGTTTGCCCTGTTAAAGGCTTACAACACACTTGTAAATGTGACCTTGTTAGAGGATTTAACCACCTTGTTAGAAGTGGGCCTGGTTGGAGGACTTTAGAACATTCACTTGGAATGCCACCCTCTTAAAGGATTTACAAATGGTTGTTAGGCCAACCTAATTCCATAGGATTTTCCAGATCTAATACAATTGCTAGAGAGTATTAGAAAATCTTGACTTGACTACAACATACAACTTATCTTGCAAATCTCATATCACTTCTCAGCTCATACCCTTGTTTGGCCTTTAATCTCTACAACTCTGACAGTTTGTCCTCCTTTCAAGCTTAGTCTCCTTGATTCTCCATACTCAATATACCAGTGTAATCATCTCTTCATGACCACTTATAGAAGCAGAGCCTCTGTGCTCTTCCTTCTCCTAGATGTCTTCTCCTTGACACCCTTCTAACCACTTTGTAGTTCTTTAGCAACAATAGTATCAGCAGTTCATTGTGTCTTGGCCTATAACTCCTTAAATAGAAATCTTGGAGTTCATTTTCCTGCTCGATTCTTCCATTCTTTAATTTCAATTCATATGGATTGAGTAGGATTCATTGCATCTAACCCATATTTTTTTTCCTCTAGAAAATTCTTGAATAATCCTTAAGAATTCATCCAAAAATGGTTTACATAGAATTTTGTGCCACCAATTCATCATCCTTATCTTCCAAATTGTTCACAAAATTTAAGGTAACCACTTTGTCAGCTTAGATTTGGCGAATCTTCGTCATTTGAAATAATCCAGCAGCTCGGCACTATTGAAATACTGATGCTCAGTACATAGTGTGTTACTTGACATCAACTATGTTTTTCTTGATGGTTGACACCTAAAGATCACTTGGGATCATTTGAGAATTTTTTATTACTCGGCACCTGATCTTCACTTGGCACCTAAAGATCACTTGGAACACACTAGATTTTTCTATTACTCGGCTCCTATTAAGAATTTTCTTGGCTTCAACTAACTTGCTCAGCACCCACTAATGATCTTAGTTTAAGCTTTGCAGTCAACCTTGTTACAATTTCTTCTTCCAATACTTCTAAGTGTGACCAACTTCTGTATCTTTGAGTATGCTATCAATACATCATTTAACCATTATCTTAGCTTATCCTTGCACTTCATTACAACATCATAACTCAACCTTTCCTTAGGTTCTCTTATTACATCTTGTTGATCAAATCTTCTTCATACATCAACTAAATGATTGTACTTGGATCTTATAAGCAAATGTCATTCCCACAAATAGCAAGTTTGACATCAATGACAAAATAATGATTGAAAACATCAATCTTCCTTCTTTGCAACAATCTCCCGCTTTGATCTTCAACAATGAGCTTCTCAATCAGATTTCCAACAATCTCCCTCTTTGGCATTGATGGCAAACTAAATTGATCAACCATTAGACTAAACTATTCAACCACAAGCTAACTAGGTTAGAACAGTAAGTCAAATGCAAAAAAGTAATTGTAACTTCACATCTCCTTCTACTATTCTGATTGCTTCATTTCTACTTCCCCCTCTTTGTTGTTGTATCTTTGTTCTTTGTCTTTCTCCCTCTACATTGCTCATCTTTTACTATTCTGATCAACATCTGATTATTTCAGTCAACTTCTCCCTCTATCTTCTTTGATCACAACTCCTCCTATTGATCAATTTTCTATTATTTCTCCCTCTTTGACAACAATGCCAAAGGCATATTAGCATCTTAATGTGCAAGTGTTTCTTATGCAGATTCATTTTATTTCTCCCTCTTTCACCTTGCTTGTCACTAATTTGGAACTTTAGCACTTCTACTACTTTATGCATGAATCCTAAAGTAAACATCATCTGCATCAATGTGTAAGATCTTCAACAATCAATTCATTTGATGCAGGGCAGTCTTGCTTTTGCTTTAAGTAGCCTTTGCTAAGGGTATCACCCCTTATTTACCTCTAAGATACTCAAAAGCATCTTTAGGTAGTGCTTTTGTGAAGATTTCAACAATCTATTCCTTTTAGCTAACATATTCCATCTTCACTTGTTTTTCTTCCACCAACTCTCTTACATAGTGATACTTTATTGCAATATGCTTGGTTTTAGCATGCATTACAGGGTTCTTTGAGATGTTGATAGCATTTGTATTATCACAATAAAGTATCATAGGCTTAGTTACCTCTTCCTTCATACCTTGCAATAAATGTTTGATCCATACAATATTTGTACAATTTATATTAGCTACCACATATTTAGCTTCAGCAGTGGACTATCAGGTGCAACTTTGCTTTTTGCTAGTCCATGTAATCAACCTTTTTCCTAAAAAAAGTGCTCCTCCATTGGTGCTTTTTCTATCATCAATGTTACCTCCCCAGTCTACATCAGTGTAGGCTTTTAGTTCAAACTTCTCACTCCTCTTGTAGTACAAACCAAAATCATCAATTCCTTTTAGGTACCTTAGTATTCTCTTTACTACCATTAAGTGATTTTCTCTTGGATTTGCAAAAAATCTTGCCACTATTCCAACAGCTAGTGCAATATCTGGTCTACTATGTACAACATATTACAATTTTCTATTCATTTATCTATACAATGTTTGATTTACTTCAATAGATTCATCATTCTTAGATAACTTATGTCCAATTTCATTGGTGTGCTAACTAGTTTTCAATCTTCTAACTCAAATGTCTTGAGTATCTTCTTGATATATTTGGATTGGGTCACAAGTATGCCATGTTTCAATTGATGTACTTGCAATCCAACAAAGAATTTGATTTCTCCAGACATTGACATCTCAAATTCATGCTTCATTTGATCAGCAAAATCTTTGCATAGAGCATCTTTTCCTCTAAATATTATATCATTGACAAAGATTTCTAATATCAAATTGTCTTTACCTTTTTTATTTTTTATGTATAACTTGTTGTTATCTATTCTCTCAAATCCTATCTTCACAAGATATTTATGCAACCTCTCATACCATGGTCTTGGTGCTTGCTTCAATCCATAAAGTGCTTTGTGCAGTTTGCAGACCATGTCTTTGTTCTTCTCATCAACAAATCCCTCTAGTTGTTCTATGTAGACTTCCTCTTCAAATATACCATTCAAAAAAGTAGACTTCACATTCATTTGGTAGACTTTGAAACCTTTATATGCAGTATATGCAAGTAATGTTCTTACTCCTTCCATTCTTGCAATAGGGGCAAATATTTCCCCATAATCCAGTCCTTCTTCTTGTGCATATCCTTTGCAAACTAGCCTAGCTTTGTTTCTTGTTATCTCACCATTCTCATCAATTTTGTTTCTAAACACCCATTTGGTACCAATTACATTCTTATCATCTATTCTAGGAACTAGAGACCATGTTTTGTTCTTCTCAATCTGATCTATCTCTTCTTCCATGGCTTTATACTAGTCATCATTTTCTAGTGCATCTTTCACTGTTTTAGGTTCAACCTTGCTCAGCAGACATAATTCATTCCTTAGTCTATTCCTTGTCATTGGTCTGGCATCCTTATTACCAATGATTTGATCTGCAGCGTGATGTATTCTCACATACTTAGCTAATCTAGGTTCTATCCTTCTCTCCATGTTTGATCCTTCAGCTTCAAAGTCATTTTGTTCTTCCTCATCTATCATTTCATCATTCCTTTCATGTATACTTTTTTCAAAATCAGAATGTACATTTTCTACATTGTGCAGCTTAGCTTCTGAATGTAGTTCGGCATTCACTGGTTGAGACTCAGCAAATACTGAAATTCATTGCTAACTCTCAACTTGATTTGTAGAATTGTCTTCAACAGTCATTCCTTCATAAAAATATAAAAAGGATCTATAATCCTCTGATTGCTTGGACTCATCAACCTGAACTTCTGCATGCTCATCAAAATTTACATTTGTACTCTCCACAATCTTGTTAGTGCTAGTGTTCAAACACTTATATGCCTTACTTCTAGTGGAATATCCAAGGAATGTGCCTTTATCACTTTTTGCATCAAACTTTTCATTTCTAGTGTCTTTTAGAATATAGCATTTACAACCAAATACTTTGAAATGTCTAATATTAGGTGAATGACCATACTATAATTCAAAAGGTGATGAATTTGTACCTTTATTGACTTGGACTCTATTCAGTGTGTAGACTATAGTGCTTATAGCTTCTCTCCAATACTTTAGTGCAACATTTTTCTCCATCATCAAGGTTCTAGCATAGTCAATCACTAACCTATTCCTTCTTTCAACAATACCAATTTGTGGTGGAGTTCTTGGTGATGATGTTTGTCTTTTGATACTTTTGTCATTACAAAATATTTCAAATTCTTTTGATGTGAACTCACCTCCTCTATTTGACCTTAGGCATTTCAGGTTCTTTCCTATTTCCTTCTCAACTCTAGCCAAATACCACTTAAACATTTGGAATGCATTAGATTTTTTCTTTAAAAACATAGCAATCATCATCTTGGAATAGTCATCTACAAATAGCATTATGTATTTGTCTCCTAGGTAGCTTTGCACTTCTATTGGACCACATAAGTATGTATGGACTAACTTTAGTACTTCCTTGGAAGTTTATGTTTTTCTTTTGAAACTAGACTTAGTCATCTTCCCTAGTTGACATTGTTTGCACATTGTGTTTTCAGGTTTCTTCAATTTGGGAAACCCTCTGACTTTGTTCCTTTTGCTAATGTTGATCAAATTATCAAAGTTAACATGACACATCCTTTTGTGCCATAGCCATACATCATCAAATCTAACAACAAGACATGTTGTATCTTCTATATCTAGGTAAAATAGATTACTTCTAGTTTGTTCACCTTTTTTTATCTAATTTCCATCAATGTTATAGATTTTGGTAGTTTTGTTTCCAAATTCAACCTTGCAACCTACATTGCCTAACTATGATACATTAACAAGTTGTAAATCAATCCTTCAACATAGTGTGCATTATCACATGAAATTTTCTCTATGAGCTTAATAGATCCTTTTCCTTTGATTTGACATGGTGCATCATTACCAAATCTAACACTATTTCCATCATATTGACTAAAGGTAATGAACTTAATTTTATCTCTTGTCATGTGATCTAAGCATCCATTGTCTATGATCCACTTTTCATTCATGTTCACATAGGTAACCAATTTTATTGCTTCATCTTCATCTTTATCTGATTCATCCTTCATGGCTACATAGAATACTTCATCATCATTCTTATCAAAATATTCTTCAACAATGTAGCATCTTTTTCCTTTCTCCTTGTAATCTTTGCTATCATCTTCTCTCTTGTTCTTGTACTTGTTTCCTTCTTTATAGTTCTTCTTATGTGTACATCTTGCAGCAATATGACCTACTTCATTGTAATTGAAACATATGATAGGGAGCTTACCTTTGAATTTACTTTTTCCTCTATGGAATCTCCTAGCCAGTAGTGCTTCTAACTATTCCACATCTTCATCTGCGCTCCTATCACTAGATGCATGTTTTCCTTTTCTTGTCTTCTTGCTTGATGTTTCCTCCTTAGTGTCTTTTATTGTCATCTTGGCCTTGAAAGAAGATTCAAGATTCTCAGGTTTACAGTTGTCAAAATTGGATAGCTCAAATGCAGTAAGTCTTCCCACTATTCCTTCACAAGTTAGTGTGTTTCCTTGTACACACCTTAGCTCTTGGATTGTTGAAACTCTAATAGCATAGATAGGGAGAAGAGTTCTTAAGTACTTACTAATGACAGTTTCTTCTTCCAATTGACCATCTAGACTCCTTATTGCACTTAACACTTATTTCATTCTTGCAACATATTGAGTAGCATTTTCATCTTCCTCCACCTTCATGTCATCAAACTTTCCTCTTAGGCTTTCTCTTTTTACTCTTTGGACATTTTGATCTCCTCCATAGATATCTAATAAGGCTTTCCACATCTTGAATGTAGTGTCACAATCTTTGATGTCATCATATTCTACATAATTAAGTGCAGAGGCAATCTCTAGCATTGCTTGATTGTGCTCCTTCTTTTTTTTCAAATCATCTGATGTAAGAGGTCCTGCTAGATTTACATGCTCTATTCTAATTGAGGTTTGTGTAGAGTCACCTATTGATCCAAGTTGAAATTTCATCAAACTCTTCCATGCAGCAAAGTTATCTTTGTTGAGCTTGGGAACTTCTCTCTTAGACATCTTGATCTCCCTGCTTCTACTACCTTAAAACTAAATCAGTAGATGGCTCTGATACCAATTGCTAGAAATGTTTTAGAATAATGAAGAGAGGGGTAAATTAGTTATTCAAGGTCCAAATTTCCTATTAAAATTTTTCACTAAGTATACTAAGCCCATTTAATCATTCATTCATCCAAGCTTTAACTTTCCTAACCAGGAAGTTACTGTAAATCAACATGCAAGCATAACACATAAAAGATCAACACATAACATAATGATTTATGTGGAAACCCAATTTGGGAAAAACCACCAATAACATGCTACTTAATTCTCACTCTTCTAAAGTGATGCCCTGTGAAAGGTCTACCCTATTAAATTCTTACAATACATTGTTAAATGTGACCTTGTTAGAGGATTTAACCACCTTGTTAGAAGTGGGCGTGGTTAGAGGACTTTAAAACATTCACTTGGAATGCCACCCTGTTAAAGGATTTACAAATGGATGTTAGGCCAACCTAAGTCCATAGGATTTTCTAGATCTTATACAATTGCTAGAGAGTATTAGAAAATCTTGAACTGACTACAACATACAACTTACCTTGTAGATCTCATATCACTTCTCAGCTCAGACCCTTGCTTGGCCTTCAATCTCTGCAACTCTGACAGCTTGTCCTCCTTTCAAGCTTAGTCTCCTTGAGTCTCCATACTCAATGTACCAGTGCAATCATCTCTTCATGACCACTTATAGAAGCATATTCAATGTACCAGTGCAATCATCTCAACACATATTGTGTTACTTGGCATCAACTATGTTTTTCTTGATGCTCGACACCTAAAGATCACTCAGCACCATCTGAGAATTTTCTACTACTCAGCACCTAATATTCACTTGGCACTTGAAGATCACTTGGCACACACTAGATTTTCCTATTACTCGAATCCTACTTAGAATTTTCTCAGCTTCAACTAACTTGCTCAACACCCACTAATGATCTTAGTTTAAGCTTTACAATCAACCTTGTTACAACTTCTTCCTCCAATACTTCTAATTGTGACCAACCTCTGTATCTTTTAGTATGCTATCAATACATCATTTAACTATTGTCTTAACTAATCTTTGCACTTCATTACAACATCATAACTTGACCTTTCCCTTAGGTGCTCTTGTTACATCTTGTTGATCAAATCTTCTTCATCAATCAACTAAGTGATAGTACTTGGATCTTATAAAAAAATGTCATTCCCACAAATAGCAAGTTTGACATCAATGACAAAACAATGACTCAAAACATCAATCTTCCTTCTTTGCAATAATCTCCCTCTTTGATCTTCAATAATGAGATTTTCAATTAGATTTCCAACATATAGAGCTCTCTTCAATCTATACACCTTATTCTCTTCACCTACAACTTCATAACCAAATGGTTGCTCCACATATAGTTCTTCCTTCAATACACCATTTAAGAAGGTGGACTTCACATCCATTTGATATACCTTCCATTTGTGTTGGGTTGCAATTGCTATGACAGCATGCCCAATTTCCATTCTTGCAACTGGGGCATATGTCTCATCATAATCTTTGACATACTGTTGCTTGTACTCCTTGACCACTAAATGTGCCTTATGCCTATCTATTTTTCCTTTAGCATTGCACTTGGTCTTGTATACCTATTTTACTCTGATTACTTGTTTCTTAGGAGGCAATGTAGTTAACTCCCATGTCTCATTTCTTTCAATAGCATCTAATTCCTCATCCATGGCCTTATACCATTTCTCTTCATTCATAGCCTCATCCATGGGATTCATCTACTGAACCATCCCATGACTAATTTTTAAGAAACTCCACATCTCTTGAAATGATAATCTTCTTGTTAATTGGATCAGATAGCCTATAGGCTTTTGATTCTGAGTTGTACCCTATGAATATGCACTTCACACCTTTGTCATCTAGATTTTGTCTTTGTTCCTTAGGCACATCTGCATATGCTACACATCTAAACACTCTCACTTAACTATTCATCTATTCCTTGACCAAGCCTCAAGAGGTATCTTGTCACGAACTATTTTTTTAGGACACCTGTTAATCAAATATATTGTTGTTGCTATAGCCTCTCCCCAATATTCAGTTGGGAGTCCCTTTTCTTTCATCATGCTCCTTGCTATTTCAACAATGGTCTTGTTTTTACTCTCAACCACTCCATTTTGCTATGGAGTATAACTGGTTGTCAGCTCTTTCTTGATGTCATTTTGCCTACAAAAATTTACAAACATATTGGAGGTATACTCCCCTCCTCTATCTAATCTAAAGAATTTTACATAATGTCCACATTCTTTTTTAGCTAGGGCTTTAAATTCAACAAATTTATCAAATGCTTCAGATTTATTCTTCAAAAAATACACCCATGTCCTATGACCAAAATCATCTATGAATATCATAAAATAAGTACTCCCCCCAATAGAAGTAGTTTGAATAGGACCTACCAAAATAGAATGCGCCAATTCTAATGGTGCCCTAGCCCTTCTAGAATTTCCAGAATTAAAGGGAAGCCTATGTTGCTTACCCAATATGCAAGCCTCACACTTGTCATATGAATTTACAATGCTTGGAAAACCATCTACCATTCTTTTCTTGGACAAAAAATTTAAACTAGCAATGCCAAGATGTCCATACCTGAGATTCCAAAGCTTGGACGGGTCTTCAATCATGCTTCTAAGAGCTAATTGCTGGTGTACTATTGTACATGCATGCTTGGGAGGTGCAGAACTAACTTGAGAAGAGAAACATGTCTCTATCCTCAATGGGAACATCCGGTTCTTTGTCATTTGGACTACTACAAGTAATCTATTACTCCCATCCTTCTCATGAATGACACACTTGTAATTTTCCATCAGCACCTTGTATCCATTTTGAATGATTTTTCCAACACTCATCAAGTTGTGCTTCATACCAGGGGCAAAATACACATTTTCTATCTCCTTCTTCTCACCTTGCTTGGTGTAGACCATAATAGATCCTTTTCCCACTATGGGAATGGTTCCTTTATTTTCCATCTTAATTTTAGACTTTAAAGTCTTATCAATGAAAGAGAATAAACTTTCATTATCACTCATGTGGTTGCTACAACCGTTGTCTAGGAACCATACCTCGGGGCTTCCTACTTCACCAATGTTACACATGATGAAGGCAGTTTGATTGTTTGCATTTCCCATATTCACATCAGCCACATTAGCATTTTTCTTTGACTAATCACCCTATTTCTTTCGATATTCACTTTCATAATGCTCATACTTATGACAATAGCAACATTCAACATTACTCTTATTGGAGTTGTAATTCTTCTTACCTCCTCTGGAGTTGTTTTGAGAGGTGCTTGCTTCCTCTTGTTTGCTTGCTCTTCCTAATCTTTCTACACCAGCATTCCTTTGACCATTCCTTCCACAACCTCTACTTCTTGAGCCTCTACTGAAGCCATTTCTACCTCTCCCCCTACCTCTTGAATTTTCTAGAGCCTTAAAAGATTGCTCTTAGGAAGTAGTTGCTAATCTATTGATCCGGTGCTCATGGGTTTGAAGAGTTCACATCAACTCATCCATAGTCAATGTGGTGAGGTCTTTTGCTTCCTCTATGGTCATAACAAGATTTTCATATTTCTAAGGTAAACTCCTCAATATCTTTTCCACAATTCTCTTTTCATTATATTCTTCTCCATTTGATTTGAGCTGGTTTATCAAAGTGGAGATTTGTGAGCTAAACTCTGCAATAGGTTCATTGTCCCTCATCTGAAGGTTCTCAAACTCTCTTTTTATCATCTGTAGGTTCACTACTCTAACCTTATCAGTCCCATTGAAGTTTCTCTCAAGGATATCCCATGCTTCCTTTGCATAATTTGTTGTTGCAATCTTGGGAAAAACTGTCTCTGTCATCGCTACCTCAATTAGACTTAATGCCTTAGAATCCTTTCTCCTTGACTCTTTCAACTAAGTCTTTTGTAAATTTGTGAGAGCAACATACTGAGTTGGATCTATCACATCATTGAACCCATTTATCACAAACTCTCATAAATCATTTGCAATCATTATGGTTTTCATCTTCTTTGTCCATGTATCGTAATTTTTCCCATTAAAGGACAGTGGCTGCTACCATATCTTTCCTATATTTCCTACCATGTCAAATATCCCATAAAAATAAATACCCTAACTCGCTATGGATGTGGGGCCTCAAAGCTCTAATACCATGTGAAAAATAATCACAACCTAGAATTTTTCTTGGCACATGAAGGTGTCGAGTGCCAATTTTTCTTGACATGAATAGATGCCTAGTGACAGGAGGAAGGTGTCGAGCTAGCTTAGTACAAGAAGATGTCGAGTGAACTTGGCACTAGGGAAACTCAACACATGAAAATGTCGAGTTAACTCAGCAACGAAGGGGTGCCAAGTGAGCTCAGTCTCCTCTATGAGATGAAACTTGACACAAGACTATGCTGAGTGAGCTCAACAAGGTCTAAAAAGAGGAAACTCAGTCAAGTCTAGACTGAGTGAGCAGAGTGACAAACTACCATTAAATGTAGAGAACTAAAGTATGAAGATCTCTAATAAAAAATAACATGTAATGATGAATATAAGAAGAGTGGCAACAAAAAAATGTGTTTGCCTACTCGCTTGCTTGCTTTCTATTCAAATATGATTCAAACTATTACAAAATCTGGGAGCATTTGGCTTCAACTAGAAAACCCTAAAATATTTAGACTAATTAAAACTTTAAACTTATCACTCTAATGGTTGCATACAACAATGCCTAAAGCAATCATTGCTTCACAAGTTGAATCAACAATAACTTACAGAATAACAAAAGATCCAACATGTGCAACTCACGAAGTTGAAACCCTTCTGTCTTCTAAACTCTTTATCTGATTAATCGATTTGCTTCTCTACAACTGCTTCAATCCTTCTCTCTACTCTTCTCTACAACTTCTCTCTAACTCCACTAACTGGTCAAATGGATCAGATCATTCCTTTTGTCTTCTTTCCAAAAAATGTTTTCCCCCTCTTTTGTAGATTTGAAAAAATTCACCTACTTGCATTCATTATTTTTGACTATTGCAGGTCATCAGGATGGTAGGTGGGCATTTGGCTCTAGGGGCAAACCAACTATGTATTAAATATTTCAACACATGAGTAGTGATTCACATGAATCCATTTCTTATAAGAATTCAGCAAATGTTAAACTACTATTAGCATCCTAGGAAAGAGTTTTCTCATAGGTCAAAAGGAATATGATTGCAAAATTGTAAGAGCCTATTTGGTATATATGATTACAAATTTGTAAGAGCCCATTTGATTGCTGATATTCAATAGAATAGGAATTAAAAATTAGAATTTTTTTTAATTCTCTATTTGGTGCACAGAATAAGAATAGGGGCATTGTTTGCTAAGATACAGAAGCACCCACTATCCACCATCCATTATTTGCAAAAAATTTCAAGAATTTCATGATATTCCTACATGTGAAGCTCAATCAATTCCAAAGATCCGACATTATGTTTGCTTACTATCCCAACTCAATGGAAGTGAATTCTTAGCACAAACTACTAACATTGTTTCTCCAAAGAAATAAGCAAACCAAACAACTATCCCAGAGTTTTTAGGATCGATGACTTCATCTAAAGCAACCCAGAGGGGAGAATAATCTCACAATCAAAAATAGGATTCAATTCTATTATACTCTCCATCTCCAATGGGGAGGCCTTGAGTCCAACATCATATTATACTTTTTTATTCTCTCTTTTTCCCCATTTTTAACTCCAATATCTATTATTTATAGCTTTATTTGTCTATTTCAATGCAAGATTCCCCTGTAAAAGTTCTATTATATTGAGTTGCATAGATCTCTACTCTATAAAATTTGTTGCCCAATCTAGTTTTTCTAATTTAACTCATTGATGATCTCTATTTATGGTCTTTGCTTTTCTGAGGAACACAAGGTTTGGAAAGATTGAGACGGTTACGTGTAAAGTGTACCAAATCAAACGAACGAATCAAATTAGTTTTATGGTCATCCTTCTCTTTTGCAAAAATATCCCTCATTAGATGAAATTATTTATAAAGATAGGTGGTAAATTAATTACATATTTAGATGAATTTTTTTTTTGTAAATAATATAGATTATAATTTTTTTATGTCTAATATATTTAAAATGTTGTATTTTAATATAGTACCTTGTCTTAAATATGTATGAAATTACTATCTATTAAAGATGACTATTTTCCAAAAATATATAATTCTTTAAGAAAAAATGCATTATTAAATTTATCATTAGGCAAACTTCAATGTTTGGTCCTTTATTGAACATAACATCTTCAAGTCATATTTATCCAACAAATAGTATTCTCACCATGAATGTCTACAAAAATTACATAATGTGAGGCTTAATAATCAAGTTATCAAAACAATATAAATAAAATGAAATTATAATCAAACAAGCTTTCAACCAATCAAAGGTTTGAATGATTAATCTTTGAATCTATCAAGTCCATGCATCACTTCTTCTATTCAATGTGCTTCAATCATAATAATCCATCCAATAAAATGAAAATGTTGATATTAGCAAAAAAAAAAAATTATGACATGGTTAATAGCACATCATTTTCTTCACTTTAATGCCAATTTTTAGAAGGCACAAAACAAAGTCCAATAGGAATTTTTTAAATTTTTGTTTATCAATATTTAAGTCAAAAGTATTGCGATGAATGACATGTGTAGGCTGGGGATTTCTCAGAGAATGATTTGCCATGTTGTGTTGTATGTTCTTCAATTGCCCTAGTGGGGGGGTGTGGGGCGTGGGGTTGTGGACGCTATTGCCATAGGAGGCCAACATCAACAACAATGAAAGCCCCAATAGCCTCAAAGGGGCTCCTCCTTTACAGAGTAAAATTTAAGAAAGACGCCTCCAAAAAAATATATAAAATATTGGCGAACCTTTCATTATTTTGAAAAAAACAAAATTATTTCTATTAGCTATTATTTTTGAATCATAATTTTTTTTATAAAATATTGATGAATCTCAATAATAATAGGAAGTTCATTAATCACCATGGAATATTAAAAATCAAAATTGAACATTTTTTACCTTGTGGAATATTATGAGGATCATTACATATACTTTAAATCAATAGTGAAAACTAAATATTGGTGATATATCCCTAAAGTAACTAATAATTATGATAATTATTGGTCAGTTCAATTTAATTTCTCCAATAATATATTATATTTAGGTGATTCAAATCTAATCATGTAATGAATATTGTGGCGAATATTTGAGTTTAAATTTTTCAATAAAATAAATTATTGAATGATTTTAAATATTGTAGAACTAAATTTTATAAAATAATGGCATATAGGTTGTATCAAATCTTAAATTATTAGCCAAAAAATTCTAAAATTAGCCAATTTGTGAATATTAGCCACTAAAAAA
Source organism: Cupressus sempervirens (assembly GCA_028749045.1). Taxonomy (NCBI): domain Eukaryota; kingdom Viridiplantae; phylum Streptophyta; class Pinopsida; order Cupressales; family Cupressaceae; genus Cupressus; species Cupressus sempervirens. The sequence continues at coordinate 240,315,613 of CM053783.1, forward strand.
TACCTTGCTCCTCCACTCACTAGGCTTTCCTTAATGACTTTCAATACAAGGTAAATGATTAGGGTGAAGTGCATACATGAATTGAGCCACAGGAAGTAGTTTCAAAGAAAAACGTGGTGCTCATAGAAGATAATTAGAAATCTGAATTAAACATAACAAGCATGCAAGCTTGGTGACTGCAATTTGATTTATTTTGGTTATGTTAAATGTTGTTAATATTTGATTTTTATATTTCTACAAAAACCATTCAAAGATTGCAATAATTAGTTGGAATGCTAGGAGACACTCCACTCATTACTTTATTTAATTATCTTTAAAATTTCAAATTGAAGCAAATAATAGTTTTTAATATTTAGGCATCTTTAGCAGTATAAAAAAGATTTTTTTTATCAGTAAAAGTCCTATGCCATATTGATTATACTAATATAAATAAAGAGTACAGATTCTTCATTCAAAAGGTCACTAGTAGGAAAGAATGAAGAATAAACCTCCATTCTTGCCTAGGACAAGAGTCCTATAAAAAAATTACAAAGTTAAAAGGGGCCTACCCCAATTTACAAAATGATTTAAATCTATGGCCTTCTCCTTGGATCAAGTTTCCTTTTGAGATTAATATGTCTATTTACATTAGCATGTTTTACAAAGGGAGTTTTTAGAAGGTGTTCCTTCCATTTATTCCTGCAGATTGCTTTTGTTTATAGATTTTGAGTCTCTGTATGGATCATGAGCCATCAATGGTGATTTAATTGTTTCTTCATGTATCCCTACATTCTATCAAACACTACAAGCTCATTTAAACCATTAGTCTTAAAAGTCAACATCCATCTACTTGTAATTAATCTGCATCAAAGATTTTTTTATTTTATTTTTCTATTAAGAATAAGTCAAGCCAACGTATAGAAGCAACAACCAAATGATAGAGTTTCAGAGTATTATAGTACACACATGTCTACAAAAATAGTATCAAATATCTAGGCCAGTTCAGATCATAACTTTTTAAACATCGAACCGCCGCCAAAAGATATAACAAAAAAAAATGAAACAAGCAATTAGATTATCATTTTGTCATCCAGCAAATCTAGGCATTATATCCCTCAGTCCACCTAAAGTGTTGTCCAGCCTCTTTGATGATATTGAATGGGTTTTTTAGGATGGAAATAGGGGGGATAGCCAAAGGCCTACGGATAGGGCTAATCATTATGATAGGAATTTTACCATTTATGATATCTATTGCATGATGAACAATCAACAAAGTGTTTTTCATCGCATGTTATTAGGAATCATTCTATCAATGACTTCACCAACTATGGTATAGTTCTAATTCCTATTGCCTTCATCTATGATTCTTTGTCTTGCCAAACATATTATAATCATGATAACTTATCCTTTCTCTTCTTTTCTTCTATTTTGTTTATTAGTTTGATTTTCCTAGTTTTTCCTTAATACTTTAAACTTACATATGTTATGTTTGTGTGTTTACAAAGTGCTTTCCATTTGGTAGGAGATTAATGCTTTATGTTCCCCTTATTATTTATGAAATTTTGATGACAATTTGAATTTTTTCATGAAATTGAAGATATCCCTAAGAACTAATAAATTGACAATGTGTCCTTGGATTAATTAAAGATTTTCTAGATCGAAACTAAAGGATAGAGGATGATTAAAATGGGAAATTTCTAAAAGGGGAAAGGGATGAAAATAAGAGAATTGAGAAGGCCCACAGATTCCTTCATAACTTCCTACCTTAGATTTAAAAATTAACATTTTTTCTTAATAATTAAATCCTCCCCATTTTCCCCCTTATTTTGTAGGGATTCTACTAATTTGTTGCATGTTCACCATTTTTTGTCCCTCCTTCTAAGATCCAATTTCTAGGGTGACAACCATGGTTTGTGTCCCATAAATATGAATTGCACAATTCATGAGATAAATGATAAAGACATAGAACATGAGCCTACTACTTCTTTAGCAGAGGTGCCTAATTATCTTTTGGATGAGTGGGCCACTGCTTATCAATTCGACCCAATATAAGATGCTAGGGAGACAGGTCTTAGAACCTATTGCATATTTGAGGAGAATGTTCCATTTTCCAATCTTATAAAGGTAAAAGAAAAGATAAGTGGATTGTGAAATATGTTCTTTGATAGCTCAAGGAAAAAAAGTGGCTTAGGTGGTGGTGTCATGCTCATTTCCCCTGAATTGGAGAAATACTATTTTTCTTATAGACTCCAATTTAGTTGTACTAATAATGTGGCAAAGTATGAAGCTCTGATCCAAGGTCTCCAACTTACACAAAGGAGAGGCATCAAGCTCTTACAAGTATTTGGGGATAGTGAGTTGGATGTTAATCAAATTAGAAATCAAAATGTCACAAAGAACAACCTTCTCAAGTCATACAAGCATAGAGTGTGCGATCTCCTTGAAGATTTTCAAGCATTTAACATTTAGAGTGTCACAAGAAAAAAAGATAAGCATGCTAACAGACTTGCAATAATTGGTGCTCATCATGATATACCAGAGCATGTTGTTGATAAAAGGAAGAAAGAAATCAGAGTTGTTGTAAGGCATGTTGTCCCATATAATTACACAAATTGGCAAGTGTTTGATCCTGATGTGCAAATTATCAATTTCTTGCAAAATGAAGGAGAATTTTTTGCTAGAAACTAGTCTAAGTTATAAAGTTAGTATGGGGACCAAATTATGAACCTAAACTCCAAAAAAATTCCTAAAGGTCTAGTCACCTTGGAAGGCATATTAACCTCTGATGATCAAGCAAAAGAAAAAGGCTCAAACTTGACTGCAAGGAGGGAAGATTACACACCTATCACTATTGTTGATGGAAAGACTCTCAACTTGGGAAAGGTATGCACTAAGACCAAACAAGAAGTTTTCATTAAATTATGTTAAGAATTTAATGATGTTATTGCTTGGAAATATGAAGACTTAAAGGGTTTTGACCCAAGCTTATTTCAGCATAACATAGATTTAAACCATGATGCTAAGCCTATCAAGGAGAAATAAAGGCCAGTTAACCCCAAGATTGAACCATTAATTGTCAAGGCTCATATAGGCTAACATTATTTTCCCTATCAAGAACTCCTCATAGGTGGCTAACCCTATTCTTGTTAGGAAGAAAAGTGGAGAAATTAGATTTTGTAGTCTTTAGTGACCTTAATAAGGCTTCTCTTAAAGATCACCATCGCCTTCCTTCTATGGAAAAGATTCTATCCAAGGTTAGTAGTTCAAAAAGATCTTCTTTCCTATATGGTTTTTCAGGCTACAATCAGGTGTTAGTCCAAGAGTCAAATAGATATAAGACAACATTCACTACCAATTGGGGTACCTATGCTTATTGTAAGATGCCATTTGGACTAACCAATGCAGGTGCCACATTTCAAAAGGTGATGGAGATGGACTTCAAAGGTGTGCTAGAAAAATTTTTGCTAGTATATCTTGATGATATAATTGTCTTCTCAAAACATGTAGCAAATCACTTTGATCATTTGAGACAGGTATTCATCAGATGCAGGGAATATGGTGTGTCCTCAAATCCCAAGAAATGCGTGTTTGCCACTGACCAAGAAAAGCTTCTAGGACACAGTGTGTCAAGAAATGGGCTAAGTATAGATCCAGAGAGAGTAGAAGCAATTCTCTCTTCCCACTTCCTAGCCATAAGAAAGGATTGCATAGCTTTCTTGGTAGGATCAACTTTGTAAGAAGGTTCATCCCTAACCTTGCTTCCATGGTAAAGCCTCTCACATCTATGTTGAAGAATAATCTTATGATCACCTGGACTAAGGTAGGGAAAGCCAGCTTTGAAGAGATCATGAAATTGATTTCATCAGCTCCAACTCTTCATCAACCCCAACTTTGACAAGGATTTCATCCTCTATTTTCTTTGAGGAGAGTCAATAATTTTAGTTGTTCTAACACAGTTGAATGATGAAAATTTGGAGCATCCCATTATTTTCTTTAGTGAGGGGGTTTAACGATTATGAAGGTGGATACAGTTATGTAGAGAAACAAGTCTTTGTTTTTGTAAGTGCCCTAAAAAATTTTAAACATCTTTTGTCTCATAACAAGGTCCAACTCTTGGTCTCACACGTAAGTGTGAAGGAGTTCTTGTTGAACAAAGATATCAATGAAAAGAGAGTTGGATGGATTACTAAAGTCATGGAATATGAAATTTATATTAAGATCACCAAGATTGTTAGAGGCAAAGGACTATGTGGAGCAGATGACTTCATCTTTTAAGACACATGAAGAGGCTTCCCTCTTAATTTAGGGTGAGAAACCAATAGAGAATGAAGATTAGAATGATTTTTTTCATTACATAACTACATTGTTGATAGAAGGAAGATTATCACCAAGGGTTAGATAGAGCCAAGAGTAGACAATGTAGATCGCAAGCTATCCCCTATGTCTTGGTGGATGGAATATTGTTCAACAATGACTCTAATGGAGTCCTATTAAGATGTATATAAATTGATCAGATCAACAGGTTTTTGAAAGAGTTCCATGATGGCCCTGTTGGTGTTCATTTCTCAACCAAAATCACTACAATGAAGATAATAAGGGCTAGATATTATTGGCTAACCCTATTCAATAATAGCCATAGGTGGGTGAGGAAATGTGGGAAATGTGCTTTCTTCTTAAGAAAGCAAAGATTGGTTGCCCTTCCTCTCCATCTCATTCAATTTGACCAACCCTTTGCTCAATGGGGTTTGGATTTTATTGGTCCAGTAAATCCACCCTCAAGTGCTAGTCATAGATGGATCTTGGCAGCCATATATTATTTCACAAGATGGACAAAGGTAGTGGCTTTGAAAGATCCAACAAAAGCTTTAGTGGTTGAATTCCTTGATGGAATTGTGACCAGATTTAGTGTTCCATCAACCATCATATATGATAATGAAAAATCTTTCAATGGAGCTCATATATGCTCTTGGGCTCTAGATCATGGTATATATTTGAGCACTTCCTCAAACTACTATCCCCAAGGGAATGGCTTGGATGAATACTCTAATAAGAACCTCATTGGAATCATGAAGATGACAATTGAAGATAATCAAAGGAGTTGGGATGCCAAGCTAAAGACTTCCCTTTGGGCTAATAGAATTACACCCAAGATAGCAATAGGAAATCCACCTTTCATGGTGGTATATGGAAGGGAAGCCAGTCTTCCTATTTTATTGAAATTCCCCTCTCTTGAACTAGCTCATCAATTAGAGCTAGAAGGAAATGAGCCCATGATAATCAAGTTAGCATAACTGATTGAATTAGAAGAAAAGAGATAGAAAGTTTTGCTTACACTTGAGGCTTATCAACAATACATCAAAAGAAGTTTTGACAAAAAGTCTACATCTAGAGTCTTTAGAGAAGGATACCTTGTCCTCAAGGGGGATGCAGATAGAGCTAAACCTAGTAGACACTCCAAATTTGATGCTATGTGGAGTGGCCCTTGTGTTATCACCATTTATAAGGAGGCCAATGCTTTCCAACTATCTAGGCTTGATGGTGATATCCTACCAATTCCAATAGATGGAATTCACCTTAAAATTTTCTTCTAAAAAGGGTTAAGGTTTCTTGTACATATTATAGTAGTTTTCCTTTTTTCAGTAAGTGCATAGGCATAGGCTATCTCTCTAGGATATAATAGAGTTTTGAAGTTTTTATAGTTGTAGAGAAGAGGCAGAGTTGTGGTTTTAGAATGCAAGGTTTATTTTTTGTGACTCCAACCTAATGGATTGCTTAAAGTTCACTGGGCCATGCTTAGCAGGAAAGCATCCCCTCTGAGTTACTAGAAATGTTCACCATTTTTTGCCCCTCCTTCCAAGATCTAGTTTCTAAGGTGACAACCATGGTTCACGTATGTTGAACTATTTATTTTTTCATGCAAGCCAATGAGGGTACGACAAGAGGTTTTGACCTTTCCTTTTTAGTCCCAATTCTTTTAATAATTTTGCACTATATAAAGATTCAAGCTGCGACAATGTGATTATCCCTCTTCGCTCAATTGCAGGCAATTAAGGTTTAACCATCAAGGAAGCTGTGACAATTTGATGTAGTCAAATTCACAACCAGTCACATCTGCATAGTTAACTTCAAGTTTATGTGGTCTCAAGCTATGACTATGCAAAGTTTAACTCCAACAGCTAGGATTCATGTGTTATTGCATAGGTGCACAAGGTTAAGGGTTAGCCAAAGTTTGAGCTATGATTCAGTGATTTATTTGATCACTCATTCATTAGGTTAACTTTTGGGTTAACATTTCAAGTGGCAACATTACAATCTTCCCCTTTCTTCACAATCATAGGTGGTTCAAGACAAACTATGGTTAGAGCTGCGAAGTGGCAAAAGCTTATTATATGCATGTTCAGAGGGTTAAAAGTTGGGATTAGAGTTAAGCTCATGAGCATGAAAATAGGTGGACATGTGTCATGGTGGGCTATTTTAATAAAAATTCTCCACATTACATCATAGCAAGGATCAGTTCTGAAGATGTTAAATTGAATAAAATCAAATCAGTTGAATCAAGTTGTCTCTATCAATGAGCTTCAAAATTATAAGGTATGACCATGGGAAAGTTAATGGCCTATTCAAATCCAATGCTTTCGTGAGGTAGCACATGGTTAAGAGTTAAAAAAAATTAGGCTAAGAAGTTGAATTTCTTCTTTGTTCATAGGTTCACAGAGAGTTAAGTTCTACCTTGGGTCAAGGTTGGGACGAGGTGATTGTGGTTAAAAGGAAGTCTTTGCAAGGTCACAGGTGTCCAGGTTGCAATTCATGTTTATGTCACGATCGTGCAAAGAGTAGTACATGTAGTGAAGATAATATCAATCATGAGGTCACAAGCATTTTATGACAACTAGGAAATAGGTTGCAAAGCTGCAAAACAAGGTGATGAGCATGGGTCAATGTTACAGTTGAATGTTTGGCAAGGTGGCAACATGCTTTAGTATTATTGGGCCATGTGGTAGGTTTGAAGGTCAAATTGATGACATATTTGATCTAGCACATTGAAAACACTCTCAGAGGTAGTTCTTTAATGGAAAACTAATTCCTTGATCATTTATAATTACCCTTTGATGTTATCCATGCCTATTTGATACAAAGGACACTCCATCACCACTCCAAGTTATCTTTCTAGCTAGTTGTGTAGTTATGACCATCCTTTCTATTTCTTCAAGGTCAAAATTAGTATAAAAGACATGATTTTCTACATATGGGCATGCACTCAATCAAATCTTCCTTGGATCACCAATGATTGTTCTCTATAAATATAATGGTAGTAGTTGAGCTTTGGCTTAAGGTAGAAGTTTCTTAGTTATGCTTGAGCTATAAAAGAAAGTTTTATAAACCCTCTAAGGGTGGGTCTTTTCTTTGATTCTATAGCAGTTGATTGCATGCTGATCTACTACTATAATTTCCTTTTTCCTTTGAATGAATATACCTCTCTATTGTACCTCTTCCTTCATTAATATATTGTGCAATACCCTCTTGACTTTTGTTAATGTATTGCTTCCATTCTTCAAGTTGTATGTTGTATCTATCTGGCCTTGAATGATATAGAGTGAAGTTTATTCCTTATAGTGTTTCATTGGCTCTTTGAGATGCATGTGGTTGTTGAATTAAAGCAAGGATTGGACCTATTTATTTTGAGATTATACTAATGAATTGTGCAGTCTTAGGCAGAGATGAGATTGAACATACTATTTTGGTGTATTACCCCTTTAGATTATATTAGGTAGTTTGATTTATTATGCATTCATTCTCCCTTTTCCTCTCATGAAGTAGTTAGGTGCACCCTAATAGTAAGGAATTCAGCCTTCTCTAGAGACTCAATCTCTAATTGCAAATTCCCACACTTTAGAGATTGTTTCAATGTTACACATGTTGACATTAAGGTCAATTTATCTATTAGTGGCTCACACTTAGTCAATTGGTTACGTTGCTAACACGCTATATGGTTACTGAGTTTCTCAATTGCTACTGAGCTTCAAAACCTAAGTATAGTTCATGCCAAGTGTAGCAGTATCTACCAAGTTATTTAGTACAACTAATGGAAACTCTAGTGTTAACCTAGCTCCACAATGTCAACCAAGTTACACTGTGTTAACCAAGTTTTCCAATGTCTACCGAGCTCGCAATGTTAGCCATGTGAATATAGTGTTCATTGAGCCATGGAGTGTCAATCGAATGATTCATTATATGTTGAGTTTCATAGTGTTGACTGAGTTCAACTTATTGGAGGAAGTCTTCTAGATATTCAAAGAATTGAGGAAATTGATGTAGAGAAGATTGTAGCAGTAATAATGGCCTCATTTCCTCATTCTCTAAGAAAAGCCTTAGTGAAATCTAGCTTAGATAAATCTTGTACCCAGTTGGTTGCGGCTACCACTACAACACCAAGCACCCAACCAAGCTCAGGACCTATTCAACTAGGTATTCCATTAACTAAAGTGACCAGCACTTCATTTATCAAGTAGCAAGTGCCTCCATCATTAGGTTTTATCATGCAACAACAAGGTATTTCTACTATTAGTGCCATATCTACATTTTTTTGCTAGCCCCTAAGTTTCTACTATTGTTTCTATTTTGTATATGTCCATAGCTAGTACAATGACAATTGAGAACAAATCTCAATTGAGTATTGAAGTTTTAGATAAGGGTAAGGGTAAATAAGAAGAAATTGATCTAGATAAGGATATAATTATTCCAAATTGGGATATCTCTACTCTCACTCCTGGTCAAATAAATACCCTAGCAAAATTATTGCAAAAGAGTGCTAAGCAATAGCAGCTTAAAGAAAGAACCAAGTGCTTGAAGATATAAAGGACATATTTGTAAATGCACTGAGTATTGAGGTTGATAGTACACAACCTATTTAGGACCAGTTAATAGAAGTTTTCTATAGATTTAATGAAGACTTGAATGGATAGGATAAGTTGCTACAAAGAGAATAAAGAAAGTTTGAGAACAAGGTGTTGGAACAAGTGGTGCAGAAAATTGCAATAAACCAAGTAGAATTGTCTATTATTCTTGTTTCATTAGAGACATCTATAAATAATGTTACTTCATTATTTATTAAGTTGTTTGATACATTTATCTTCACTCAACGAATTAAAGATAGATGAAGACATGAAGGCAAGTGTATACCAGTTGTCACTTGACCCAAGCTATAGTTCTACTCATTATTTAAAGACTAGATTTATAACAAATTTTCAAGTAGAATTACTAAAGGAAGAAACTAGGATCAAGACCACACTTGCAAAAATCCAAGGCATGATTATTCCAAACATGAATGCATTGCAAACACACATTGCACATTCTAAGACACTCATTCATGGCAATAACTTCTCCATAGCTAATCACATGATGGAGTTATTAGCAAAAGTTCAGATTGCATTGCATGCAATTAAGGTATTACAAGAAAATTAGGACAAGACAATGGCATTAATCTTGAAAGTACACTCTGAATTCTTGTCACATTTTGGTATTAACATATAGTGTACACCTTTGGCATTTATGTCGAAAAGAGGGAGAAGGTAGATGAATGTATATATGTATAAAGAGGAAGAAGCATATGTAAAGACATGTATAGAATATATGTATGGGGGAGCAGTACTCCAGATATATAAGGTTTATGTATGGGGGAGTAGTATAGTATCATACAAATACATGAATAGATAAGAAGAAAGCATTTTTTACAAAAGCAATTCTGAAAAATCTAAAAAATAAAGTATGTTACTAATTTGTAAACACAGAATGGAGATAAAAAGAATGTATTGACTTATAATTTTGAGTATTCAATTTTGGGTTGACAAGTTTTTTTATCACTAATTCCAAAGGGGGAGATTGTTGACATTAAGGTTAATTTGTCTATTAGTAACTCACACTTAGTCAATTGGTTACATTGCTACTGAGCTATACAGATGCTACCAAGTCAGTTGCTACCAAGCTTCAGAACTTATGTACAGTTCATGCCAAGTGGAGCAGTATCTATCAAGTTGTTTAGTATAAGTTATGGAACTCTAGTGTTAACCAAGCTCCATAGTGTGAACTAAGTTACATAGTGTTAACCATGTTTTCTAGTGTCTATCGAGCTCATAGTGTTAGCGATGTGCATCTAGTGTTGACCGAGCGATGGATTGTCAACCGAGTGATTCAATATATGTCAAGTTTCATAGTGTTCAAGTCACATAGTGTTGATCAAGTTCAAGATACTTGAAAGTGATTAGTATGAACCAAGCCTCTTCATCAATTAAGTGCCAAAAAATGTCAATTGTTGACAGTAGTTGTCGAGTATCATAACATCACTGAGTTTGTCTTCAAAACTTGAGTTGCAACAGTTGGGCCAACTTTGTGGATTTTGGTGAAACTTGTATTGTAGCAGACTCCAGTTAGTTGTGATTTGGATTGGTATATATGTAATTCATTATATCATATCCAAACAAGTAATATGAAGACTATATGATGAGTATAAGTGTGAATTAAAGAAGACTACAAGTAGTATAAGAGACAACAAAGATTTATCTATCATAGTGTGGTGATTTTTATAGTTCAAGGAAACTCAACCAGAAAATCAAAGTTGCAGATCAGAGATCAACCATTGGTTCATCCTAACAATTGCATTAGTCAAATCCTTTAATAGGGTAGACTTAATATTTTTTGATAAATCTCCTTACTGAGTGCATACTATATTTTATGTTTGTAAATCCTTTGACAAGGTGGACCTCATAGCCCTTATTACTCCTAATAGGGTAGATCATTAGAAGTGATCAATTATAAGCTTTAACCAACCAACTTTATACTACAATTCTAAAGCTTGTAGTTACGTTCTAATTGGAAGGTTTTTGGGTCACCGTATCTTGTTTCAAATTGCTATGAATGTTTATTTGCTTAGATTCTTTCATGCATGCAATTAGATCAAAACATTATATGAAGGATTAATTGGTGAAATAATATTAAGTTTTATTGGTTCTTGATTCACCCCTACCCTCTTAGTAACCTTGCCTACCTCATATTTCCAACAACACAAGGTTGTCTTTAGGTAAAAACTTTAGGCGAGGGTCAAACTTTCATATCAACATTGTCTTCTCCATATATGTGTTGGATTTTTGGTCTCCTCAAACTTGTCTAACAGTATTAGTACATACTATAATTTGGAACTAATTTTCCATTGGGAGTGTTTCATTTTCTAATTATATTTAGAGTAAGTTGGGAATCCTCTTCTATGATCAATTTTTTGATTCCCAAGCCTAAACTTAGGTGTAAACCTTCCATCAGGGCTTCAATTTCCACTATGTTGTTAGAGACTTCTTTTAGTGGTTTGGATTTTTTTACCAACCATTCTCATGTGTCCATACATATGGTACATCCTAATTATACCTTTCTTGGATTGCCTTGAGAGGCCCCATCCAAGTTTAATTTGGTTCGTCTAGCTAGGACAAGGGGGCAGGGGGAGAGATCCCATTTGCATTCTTCTCTAACTTGTCTATTTTTTGGGGAGTATATTAGTGGAGGAATTATAATCCTACTCTAGTATTTACAATTTTTTTTATCCCAATCTATAAATGATCCTTCCTCTTTAATTGTGTTCCTGAGGTTGTTATTCATAACTTTTGTAATACTTTCTTGTACATTATTTAGAAGGGAAGGGACTGATAATTATGCATTGTCAAATATTCTCCAATTTATTTCCTTCTAGATTTCCCTTAGTAGGACCGAGGGTGAAATGTTCCAAAGTTTACTATATATTATGCTCTTTCCAAAATTGGGCTAGTTGTTCAAAAGCTCCCCAAGATTACTTGGAAAGGTTGTTTTCTAGTTTAGCCTTTGGCATATCCATTGCCATTATTTTTCAGTATAGGATAAATGATACAACAAATGTTCATCTATCTCTAAGGCATTATTACAAAGAGGGCACCTTAAGCAACCTTCAAAGCCTATCTTGGTGAATTTGTCAACTATTAATATTCTATTTTGAGATGTCACCCATAAGAAAATACCTACCTTTGGTAGGCATGTTGTATCCCAACATAGATTGAGGGGGATATTTTATCTTTCCCCATCTTTGGTAATCAACCAACATGTTGTAACCTTGCTTGACACTATATTGTCCATTCTTGGATGTTCCTTAGATCAACTTATCTTCTCTTCTTTTGTGGTTTATAGGTCTTTGGTTGAGAAAGTTTGTGAAGGTTTTTTTTTCCTTATCAGATAGATTAGTGTCTTCTAGAGATTTCTCTTCCCATATCTCATTACCTTCTATGATCTTTTCTTTTTTGTAATTGAAAACTTGTTTGCCCCAAAGAGCCACAAGTGTGTGTTTTTATGTTAGGGGGAAGGTTATAGCTATCCAAAGTTGGGAGTCCATCCCAAGATTCATCCTAAAAAAGAGCTTCCTTACCATCCCCTATATCCCAATTTAAACCATTATTGGTTATTGGTTGACATTGTAACATGAAGTTCCAAGTTTTAGATCCTGTGGGGGGTCTCTAGTTCTTAAGATTGATAGAGGATCTATGTTGTTTAGGTATTTGTGATAGAGAATTTCTACCCATTTGTTATCTCTTTTGTTATATATTCTCCACACTAATTTGGCACCCAAGGCTTCATTTTTCCAACTGAGATTCTTGATACCAAGACTACCCAATTCTTTTGGTTTACACATTTTCCCATTTGATTATGGCTTTTTTTTAAAAAAATTGTCTACTCGTTTCCAAAAGAAATTTGTGAGTTTACTATCTAGTTTCTTTTTCACTCCTTTTGGTAAGGGCAGGAAAGATATTTGATATATTGGGATGGCTGAGAGGATGACCTTGATCTTAGTTGCCTTTCCTACTTTGGTCAAACAACATCCTTTCCAATCTTCTATTTGTTTGTCCACCCTATCTAGGATGGGGTTCCAAATTTTCAAGTCCTGTACTCCCTTTTCTAGATGAACTCCTAGGTATTTATAGGGAAAGACACCTTTTCTAAAGCCCATTATGTTGCAAATATTTCTTTTCATTTGTACATATATATTTAAGAAATATATTTCTTATTTTTCAACATTTAACACATGTCCTGATGCCTCCATGTAACTTTAAATTATATTCTTAAAATTTTGGGCTTCCTCTTTCGAGCTTTCTCCTAGGAGGATTGTATTATCTACATATTAATTATGTGTGATGTTTTGGATATTTTCAGCTATTTTAATTCATTTTATTTTCCCTTTTTTTTTGCTTTCTTAATAGATCTGCCAAATGCTTTTGCCATGATGATAAATAAGAATAGTTAAATCGGGTCTCCCTGTCTTATTCCTTTGGATATAGTGAAGAAGCCTTATGAGGTTCCATTAATGAGTAGTGATATTTATGAGGGGCAATATAGTTATAGATTAAATTAATCCATTTCTAGAAGAAACCAAATGCCTCTAAGGTTTTGCATAGGAATCTCCACTCAACTTTCTCATTTGCCTTAGGTATATTTAATTTCATTAGCATGCAAGGGTCTTTATTGATTTGAGATGAGTGTATAGTTTCTTGGATAATAATGATTCCATCTAGGCTGAACCTTCCTGGTACAAATCATGTTTGTTCCTCTTATATTAGCTTTGAGATGACTTTTTTTAGTCTATTTTCCAAAGGGCTATAGGTTAGAAATCTCTTGGTTCCTCATAATTTGATTTCTTCATGATTAGTGTTATAAATGCGTTGTTGATTTTAGTTAGTGATCTAATATTTCTACAATCTTCTATAGCTTTCCATTGGTCTTCACCTAGTATATCCCAATATTTTTGGAAGAAGAAAGCTTGAAACCATCTAGTTTGGGTGATTTGTATGTGTTCATGCTAAATTGAGAAATTTTAATTTCCTCTATTGTGAAGGGTTTTTTTAAATATTTGTTCTCTTCTAGTGTAATTTGTTTAGGTATAGAGTTTTCCATTATCTTTTGGGCTTCCAAATTTGAGTTGTCAAAGTTGTTCAGGATTTTATTATAGTAGTTTACAAACTCCTTGACAATTTTGTTTGGGTCCTCTTCCAAAAATCCTTTGCTTTTTTTTATTTTGTAAGTTGATTAACATTTCTATTGTTAATGGTACTATTATGAAAGAACTTAGTATTGTGATACCCTTTTTCTAGACAGGTTTCTCTAGATTTTTTTATGGTAATAGATTTCTTCTTTTTCTAATATGTCTTTCTATTTAAGTAATAGTTATTTTTCTTTGTTATAGCTATCATTATTCATGCCATTTTTTAAGATATCTTCAATTTACCATTTTAATTCTTCTTCATTTTCTAATTTCTCTTTAAAAATGCATCATCAGAACATGGAAGCACTTCCATTTAGGGTTGGCTTATCCCTCCAAGCAAGTGGTATGGAGTCATGTCAAGCGCCTTCAGTGGGTATTTGACTGGATCTAGCTTTTTCCCCCTGTTTTGCTTCTCTCTCCCTTCTTTCCAACCCTTTTCTAGTAGCCTTTTTTGAACGTCTAAGATCTTTGACCTTTTGGGTCAAGGATTACCTTCTGGGTTAGGGTTGACCTCAACCCTAACGCTATGTTTTCCTCTCTAGAAGTTTGTTTCCTAGATTAGTGTAAAAGGAAGGCTTTCTCTCTCATTTTGACATCCACTTTTGATGATCAAGCCAATCAATATTTCCATGATCAAGCATCCACCTTCAATTGAATTTGAGCTTAAGTGCAATCAAGTGATCAAGAAAGTAAGGAGAAGGAAAGTATTCAAATATTCAAGTATCCAAGCATTCAAGCATTCCATTCATCAGGGAGATCCATTGATAGCTATTGAAGGATTCAATCTCTTTAAAGCCCTCTTGTTGAGGATTCTAACATTTTCATTCATTTAAGCCTCTTTCTATTCCAAGATCCATTCAAGATTGGTGTTGAAGATCTAATGCAATTGATTTGAGACATCCTACATTCAATTATACATTCATTTGGAGCATCCATACTTGTGGATTCAAGGATTTAAATCCCCCACAAGGATTTTAACATAAGAAAAGTGAATAATTCCATTTACTTTGTTTATCTATACTACAATTTCATTTTCATTTTTAAAGGTTAATTCCAAATTGGGGTTTGACCAAGGAAAAACCCTCATCCAACAACAAAACCCTTTTTTCTTGCAAGAGTAGGTGTGGGACAACAAATATCAGTGCAGAATTGAGTACCCTTTTTAGCAAACTTTCGAGATTCATGAATAGAATTTTTGTCAGAGTAGTGCAAGTCAAGGTTGGAAATACAAGGGTAAGATCTTACTCTAGCTTTGGGTCAAGGTTGACCTTCTTTAGAAAGGCAAAAGGTTTCTAGGTTTTCTTTATTTTTGCATTTATAGTCTAGATCCAATTGAAAAAATTTTGAAAAATTTATACAGACATGGAAAAATAGCATTTCCTAGATTTATTCTACTTTAAGGTTAGTATTTATTTTCAATTCAATTAATATTTAAATACATACTTTCTATAACAAGATATAAGGTTTTCTTCTCTATTTATATTCTCTATAGATTGATTCTTTTGTGCATTAACATTTTTGGTTAATCAATTTGGATCTCTCCCTTTGGTATTTGGATTTAGAGGTAGATCTTATATCCCTTTCATTCCTCTACATTTTAGATGAACACTCAATCTTGCATTTTAGATGAACACTCATTGTTCATTCCTCCGGTGACTAGTGTTGAACCTTCTTCAATTCCTTTACCTAGTATTCCTACTTATTCCCCTCCTTTGATGACTATAATGATTTCCTCTCTTTCTATGAGTTTTCCTCATGTATCCCTCCCTACATCACAACCTTCTTACCATAATGTTCCTTTTCCTTATTCCAATCATCTTCCAACTATGGATCTAAGTGTTCCTCCAATTGTGTCTTCCATTCATGGTGTTTCTTATACTTTACCTAGTGTTTCTAACATTGTTGTGCCTACTATTTCTTCTAATGATTCAACAATTATCAATTTGGCTCAAACTGTGTCATCTTTACAACAATAACTTTCTTCTTTAACTCAAAACAAGTTTAGCATTCCTACATGTGATATGGGGAGTCCTCTATCCTTATACATCATTCATACTCATGTTCCTTAGTAAGTTGATATGCCTCATCTTGAGAATTACAACAGAAAAGAAGACCATGTTACTCATGTTAAAACATTTTAAATCCTTTGTAGTGACTACACTCATGACCATAGGATTTTAGCCAAGTTGTTTTCTCAAATTTTTTTTGATAAGGCCTTGCAATGGTTTTTTTCCTTGCCTCCTTATTCCATTGACTCTTTTCCAAAACTTTCCAATGTCTTTATTCAACAATTTCAAAATAACATTTGTTAGCAAGTGCCTTTAACTGCTTTAATGCATTGTAAACAAAACACTAAGGGAAAAATGACTGAATTCATTGTTAGATTTAAGCATTTACATGCTCAGATTTCTTATAATGTTCCTCATATTGATATTCAATGTATGTTTATTTCAAATTTACAAAAGGATATTAGAGATAAGATTCTTCTTACTGAATTTACCTCTTTTCAATAACTTTGTGCAACACTTCATTATTATCAATTACAAGTGATCTAATTTGAGAGCAACACTCCAATGGATCTTATTCCAATTGATAAGAGTGATGTTTCTCATAATTCAAACAAATTTCAAAAGCCTAACAACTATGTCAAGATAAACAAACAAGAGAATATAGTTGTTGATCAAGTTGTTGCATCTCACAATGCTACTTCTGGATCCACTGCTTTTCATTTGAATTGTACATTTACTCCTCTCTCTAAATTTTTACATTCTATTATGAATATATTGTTAACTGCTAATATGATTACTTTACCTCCCATTCAACCTCTTTTACCTACTATAATTGTGTGTAAATCTTTTGATCCTAAAGGTTTTTGTCAATCCATCATCAAAATGGCCATAATACTAAGAAATGTTATTCTTTAAAACATAAGGTTCAAGACTTGATTGATTCTAATGCCTTATATGTTGATAATTTTCATGGTAGTGGGAACAAGTTTGATTCTCCTCCTAATCAAAACCTTCAAATCTATACAAATCCTTTACCTACGGATGATACTAATGTCATTGCTCAGCCATCTTCTATATATATTGTTTATAATTCAAAAATGGGTGATCTTAATCATATTTTCAACCATGTAGAGCATGTTGATTTATCACAATCCATATCTCCACCTCAACCTCAAACTCAACCTCAAACTCACCCTCAAAGTCAACCTCAAGTCACACAATAACCTCACTTTAAACTAAAAACTCAACCCAAACCTCAAAAATAATATTAGAATAAAAGACCTCAAGAATTCTTCATTATCTTTGATGATTCTTAGATTATTAAAGCTCTGAATGGTCCCCTTTACATTTATGCTAAGATTGTTTAGATACCTACACACAGTTGTCTAGTTGATCCTAAATCCTAGGTCAATGTTATTACTGAAGAAAATATTTTTATGAAAAGCTTGCAACATGATTCTTATGATACATCTGATGTGAGGATTCAAACTTGTAATGGTTTTCTTTATCCATCATTTAGTCATATTGATTTTTCAATTGAATGTTGTGGTAAAATTGTGAACACTACTTTCTTTTTTGTTCCTACTTCCGATCAATTTTCAAGTTAAGCTTGGTCTGCCTTGGTTGAATTCCATGTATGCTGTTGCTTCTCCTATCCATAAGTGTCTTAAAAAAATTCATGATGAAGAAGTGAAGATGATTAACCATAGTTTGTATCAACCTTCTAGGCCTAGGGATTGTGCTACACTTGACTTCTTTTGGCCTTCAATACCTAATTCATGTCCTTCTCAACCTCATAATATTTTTCGCTCATATCAAGCCTATAAGCATCACAAGATCCTTGAGTTAGACATGCCTCTGATGGATTTTAATCAGTCTTTTGCCTACACCTTACATGCCTATTTTATCTATGGCTTTTGGTCCTTTCAATCAAGCTTTTATTGTTTCTTCCTAGTCTCTCGAGAATCCTATTAATCCTCCTATAGAATCTATGAACGATCTAGTAGTTGTTCCTCCCAATCCTCAACATGTTTAAAACAAGACAAAATTTAATTGATCTACTAATGAATTTTGTAAGAAATGACATGCTTACACTAAAGCCCATACTCCTATTATTCAAGGTTCTTTACCTTTTTTTGATCAACATATGCATTATGTGTTAGAAGAATTTATTGCTAACAATAAGGTTTAGATACAAGATTATTATGATTCTATTCATATCTTAGATCTTATTTTGATTAATCTATATGAAGAATATACTCTTGATGATTTTGATGATTTCAATGATGAATATGAGACTATTGAAATTGACATTGATTTACCTAAAATTCTTTTATCACAAATGACAATTACACCTAGTATCAAATATGATGATTCTCAAGAGGATCCTTGTTTGGAACTGGCTTTCATTCTGACTATGTTGGATTTAGTCCCTATTGCAAGTTGTGCACCTTCCCTAAATGATATAGAATGAGATGGGGAGAGTAGCAAATGGGCTTGATTGGCTAGTCTTTCATGGTATCCTTTTGCATGTTTGTCTATCGAACTGTGCTTCTCCCGTAATGTGTTTGCTAAATTTTTGTTACATTCTTTTTAAGACCCTTGTTTCTTTGTTGGTGCAAGGTGATAAAGGAATCAAATCTATTGTGTTACTCCTCTATATGTATCTATTTTTCTTCTATATGTTGTTTCATGTTATGTTGTATGTGTGCTTTTTTTTGTAAAAGTTTCCTTGTGTAATCTTATTGGATCTGTGACTTGGTAGCATTGATTCTTTTTGGTCTCCATGTCATGGTCCAAAAATATCCTTCTTCATAAATCTTTTGTGTTCTTTCCTCCATTGTGATTGTAGTTCTACTTTCTTTGGGGAATGATGTCAATCCATTTGCAATAATATCATGTGTGTGTGTGTGTGGACGCGCGCGCGCACGTGTGTGTATATAATCTTATGATCATACTAACTCCATGGAAGGTAGGTCCCTATTGTGTTCTCTATATTTTTATGTGTTATTTCCCTTGATTTATCTTCATTTGGGGGTATCTCATAGTGGAAACATAATCAATGGAGATGTTTATGTTTCTATTCAAGCCATTGCTACTATTAAAGTGTTAGCAATGACTTTAACATGGAGGGCATACACTGTTCTCACTTATTGCAAACACGCACTTTCAATATACATATATTTTTCAAGGAAATTCTCTCCCTTAATGGATTGGTGACTAATCCTTAAAGCATGGATTTATAATTTTTATAGGATCTCTTGATCCCTCCAGTTTCAAAAAAATTAATCCCTTAAGGTCAGAGGCATCCTTGGTTGGATCTCTTTTGATTTTGGTTTTTCTCTTATCGAATAGAATATTCCTAAGGGAAAATCTTTGATGGGTTGACTAGTGAGTAGCTACATTCACTAGGTAGTTCAATTCCATCTTTCCAATTGCGTTGTTTCCTTGTGTGTTTCACAATGGGACATAAGTTCTCATTTGGTGAGGTAATCACACTCTCTCTCTCTTTTCTCTCTCTTTTCTAGAGATTTATCTCTTATTGTGATCTTGGAGTCGATGAGGACTTGAGTCCCTAGGGGCTTAAAATTTTCTTGTGTTCCATTGATTTCAATAAGATTATATTTTCATTATGATCTCCTTTACCAAGATTTTGCATTGAGTCCATACTCTTGTTAAAGTGGGGGCTAAATGTATGGTCAGAAAATGAAAGCATTTCCATTTAGGACTGGTTTAACCCTCCAATTAGGTGGTCTAGAGTCATGTCAAGTGCCTTGAGTGGGTATTAGATTGGATTTGGCTTTTTCCCCCTATTTTTCTACTCTCTCTCTCTTGTTTATAGCCCTTTTCTAGTAACCTTTTCTGAAGATCTAAGATCTTTGACCTTTTGGATCAAGGATGACCTTTTGGTTCAAGGTTGACCTTGACTTTGACCTAGGTCAAGGATGACCTTGACCTTAACCTAGGTTAGACTCGACCTTGACCCTAACCCTAGGTCCAAATTTTAAGTTCTATAGGTTTCAGGATATCAAGCTTCAGAAAGTTTAATTTCCCACTTTGAGGTTGACTGTTTCAGATTTCAAAATGGTAAACTCTTAAATTTTATTTAATTTAGGTTCATTTCTATGGATTAAGGCTTAATTTTAATTTAATTCTCCCATGTCAGCTTCTCGAGAAGTTTGTGTCCTAGATTAGTATAAAAGGAAGCCTTTCTCTCTTATTTTGACATCCACTTTTGATGATCAAGACAATCGATATTTTCCATGATCAAGCACTCACCTTCTATTGAATTTGAGCATAAGTGTAATCAAGTGATAAATTAAGAAAGGAGAAGAAAATTATTCAAAAATTTAATTATCCAATCATTCAAGCATTCCATTCATCAAGGAGATCCATTGATAGCAATTGAAGGATTCAATCTCTTTGGAGCCCTCTTATTGAAAATTCTAACATCCACATTCATTCAAGCCTCTTTCTATTCCAAGATCCATTCTAGATTAGTGTTGAATACATAATGAAATTGATTTGAGACATCCTACATTTAATTCTACATTCATTTGGAGCATCCATATTTGTGGATTCAAGGATTCAAATATCTTGCAAGGATTTCAACATAAGTAAGGTGAAAAGTTCCATTTACTTTGTTTATCTATATTGCAATTTCAATTCCATTTTTAAAGGTTAATTTAAAACTAGGGTTTGACCAAGGAAAAATCCTCATCCAACAACAAAATCCTTTTTTCTTGTAGAAGCATATGCAAGATAGTGAATATCAGTACAAATTTGAGTACCCTTTTCAAGAAACTTTCAGGATCTGCAAATAGAATTTCTATCAGAGCAATGCAGGTCAAAGTCATAAATAAAGGGGTAAGATCTTACCATAGCTTTGGGTCAATTTTGACCTTCTTTAGAAAGGCAAAAGGTTTATAGGTTTTCCTTGTTTTTGTATTTCTAATCCAAATCTATTTACAGATTTTCTCGAAACTGTATACAAACATCAGAAAATAGCATTTTCTAGATTTATTATACCTTAAGGTTAGTATTTTTTTTCAATTCAATTAAGATTTTAATAAATACTTTCTATAACAAGATATAAGGTTTTCTTCTCTATTCTTATTCTGCATGAATTGATTCTTTTGTGCATTAGCCTTTTTGGTTAATCAACTTGGATCTCTCCTTTGGGAATTTGGATTTAGAGGTAGATCTTATATCACTTTCATTCCTCTACATTTTAGATGAACACTCATTTCTCATCCTACAAAAAATATTGTGAAAGTGCTCTTTGTTCCATTTTAAAATGTATTCTTTGAGTAATTTTAATTTAGAAATAAAACAATTCATTTAGAGCCTTCAAACTCACCTTATTGCCACCACTTCTTAGTATTGATCATGAATTAATTGTCCAAAAACCACATCATTTCACATTTAAATGGGTTTTTTTGGGCTTATGAGTTTCTACAAATTCAATTCTGATTAGAAAGTGATATGATCCTGCATATGGCAGAATTGATTAATAAATCACTTTTTTAATAGAGCTAAGATCACCTTTTATCGCAAACCTATCAAGCTTTTCATATATGTAGCAAAAACCTATTCTCCTATTATTCCATGTGTATTTTACATTATCAAGGGGTATGTCTTGTATACTATTCCTATTAAATCACTCTTTGAAATCTGAAATAACTTGTGTGATAGATTAAGAACCCCCATATTTTTCCTCTAAGCTAAGGATTGCATTGAAATTTCCTCCTATACAAAAGTTATCAATGTTGTTTGAGTCCATATATGTGTTGTTCTCATTCCAAATCTTTTCATATCTATTGTCTAAATAGGTCCATATACATTGGTGAGGCCCATATACATTAGTGAGTGTTAGATGAAGGTCACTTCTAAAGCTTTGTATTTTTGCCCCCATCCACTTTTTGTTTGAGATGGTTTTGATAAAGTCTAATTTCCTAGGCTTCCAAATAATTACTATACCTCCTGTCACTTCATTTGATTCTACAAATTCTAATTTCCAAAAGCCCATTTTTTAAGTTTCTCTCCTTCTTCTTTATTCACTTTGGTTTCTTGAATGAAAATTAATTATGAGTCAAAGAGGGATAGGTTGTGCTTTAGTAAGCACTACTTGATCGGGGCATTTAGACACTTAGAATTCCAAGTAGTGAATCTCATTGTATAGTGGGAAGCTGATGCAAGTAGGGTGGTGTTAATCATGATCTTCTAACCAACTCTCTAAGCTAGAATTCTTACAAGCCTACTAACATATTACCATCAGTTCCTTAGGACTATTCCAAGGCTAGAGACTAGGTAGTTCACCTTTTCCTCATGCCACACTCACCTCTTCCAAGTATCTCTACCTAAATCTTCACAAACACAAACAACCATCTCTCACACCACACAACACTTCCACTCCCTTACACCTTCCAGGATCTTTCACAACTCCATGCCCCAAATTGCTTCCAAAGGTTTAACTCCTTATTAATAAATATAGTTCAAACATTCATAAGGTTATATACTCCTTAGTGGGATCCAAACACCAATTTTAGAAAATTGACCTAATGAGGGCTCTTCCTTGTAGCCCTACATTGGGATTTAGACAATAAATCCAAATATTTCAAACACCTACCAAAAGTAAAGGAAGATTTAGATACCCAATATTAAACTCTATCAAGTTCCAAAATCTAAGGTTGCAAACTATTCATTAAGGCATACAACTTGCAAGCCCTAATCTAGGCTAATAGTCCTAAAGCACATAAGCTAAAAACTCACTAAACTCTCAAAGAACCATAACAAATAAATTTGAATACATCATTACCTTACTAAGAGCCTTTGAACTTACTATTTTTTTACTCCTAGCTATTGAGGAGATAACAGATCCTTGAAACCCTAGCCTTAGTGAGGGTTTCATGACCATATTATGAAACTAAGCCCAAGCCTCCATCTCAATTGAAAACACTTCAAATGGATCCTCAAACATTCCATGAATGAATAATAACCTCCCAAATCACATGCAAGCTCCAAGAAAATCTATGTCACATTCCTTGACTAATGTTTTATTGTGTTTTACTTGCAACAACAAGTATCTTGTTGATTCGTAGCCAACTCTAAGGTATATAACAGGGCCATGGCATGGGCCAAAAAAATGGCAATACAAAATAATAATGGAAACCTTTACAACTTCCTTGACTTCACATAATGAAACATGCAAAAATTAAGTTCACTACCCTCTAGAGTGTATAGTAGTTACTACCAAAGTAATGAGTAGTGATATCTTATGGACAATCCAATGTTGTTGGACAAACATTAAATATCAGTAGCAATACTATACTTCATTATCATTTATCTAAGAAGCATGAGGATCACCACATCCAAGGAATAAGGAAGAAAGTATTAGGATTATAGTCAATACCTGTATACCAACAGATTTCACAAACAAAACATTGATTTCTTATGCAAAAACCATACACCATACCCTTCATTTCTCTTCTCCACATTTCATCTTTGTATTCTACATTAGATTGCATTATTTTTATGTACTAGCATGACCTTTCACATCCCTTAAGAGCTCATCCAAGATGGTTGACCTTCCATCTTCCAAATCTTGTCATGTTGTAAAATGTTGTCAGCAACATTTTTGACAACATAGCAACTTTTACACTTTTTCTTGTATTTTTGCATTTTATGGTCTTACAAGCTTTCTTGGCACCATAAATAGGTCCAACATCTTATAATGACATTTTAACACTGCATCTTCCACTTTTAGTGACTTTGACTCACTTTGACCCACATTGATTTAAAACATAACTTTGGTCAACATGACCTTAATTGAACACCTAATTAGAATAATTGAAATAACTATTACCCTAACCTATCATGACATGAAAATATAATAACTATGACTCAAACTAAAATGAGGATGGTCAGGTTGCTCGTACACCATACTCTGCATGTTGAAAAAACTTGAGTCCCTTGAGTTTGTTGTAGGGACTTTATTTGATGTTAATTTTACCTCCTTGTTTAGTTGCTTGCCACCTTGTCCAACCATTGTCCTTTGTCTTCTTCATATTGTTCCAAATGATTTTGATCTCTACTATCTTTCTTGGAGGTCAAACTATGATATTCAAGTCTTCAACTCTATCTTGGACTATAAGAATGATCAACATTTTGCCAATGTATAGTGGCTCTATTATCTAAGATACCTTGGCTCCACATGAACCAATCTTCTTCATATTTACTCAAGGTTTTCCTTTCTTTGGTGAAACAAATACAATACTCTGACTATACAACTTACCACTTTCCAAAAATGATAGCTTCATCCAATTCAGCAACATTACTATTTTCACAACTTCATTCCTCTAATTGCCTCCTATCTAATTCCAATATTGCTTGCCAATAAGAGAGAAAAAATTAGCCTCTCCAAGGGCTATGTCCCTATTCTCTACATAAATTGAGGTCTTCTCTACCACTTTCACTAATTTTGCCAATGTATAGTGGCTCTGTTATCTAAGATACCTTGGCTCCACATGAACCAATCTTCTTCATATTTACCCAAGGTTTTCCTTTCCTTAATGAAACAAATAGAAAACTCTAACTATACAACTTACCAATTTCCAAAAATGATGGCTTCATCCAATTCAGAAACCTTACTATTTTCACAACTTCATTCCTCTAATTGCCTCCTATCTAATTCCAATATTGCTTTCCAATAAGAGAG
The DNA here is from genome assembly GCA_028749045.1 of Cupressus sempervirens. NCBI lineage: Eukaryota > Viridiplantae > Streptophyta > Pinopsida > Cupressales > Cupressaceae > Cupressus > Cupressus sempervirens. Next base: position 240,340,358 of record CM053783.1, read on the forward strand.
AAAAAAATTAGCCTCTCCAAGGGCTATGTCCCTATTCTCTACATAAATTGAGGTCTTCTCTACCACTTTCACTGATTTTTCCAATGTATGGTGGCTCTATTACCTAAGATACCTTGGCTCCACATGAACCAATCTTCTTCATATTTACCTAAGGTTTTCTTTTCCTTGGTGAAACAAATACAATACTCTAACTATACAACTTACCACTTTCCAAAAATGATGGCTTCATCCAATTCAGTAACCTTACTGTTTTCACAACTTCATTCCTCTAATTGCCTCCTGTCTAATTCCAATATTACTTGCCAATAAGAGAAAAAAATTATCCTCTCCAAGGGATATGTCCCTATTCTCTACATAAATTGAGGTCTTCTCTACCACTTTCACTGGTCCAATTTTCAATTGGTCTATCTCTTTACTACTATCACCGTCATTTTTAGTCATAGTATTGACTATCTACTCCATGTTTCCTTCATGCTATAGGAAATTAATTGCCACATCATGTTCCAACTCTCCTTGTATGTCATCTTCACCCTTATTGTCCTTTGTTTTGGATACTTTTTCTCTCTTTGGCTCTATCATTTGGTCTAACTCAATGACCATTCCTTTTCCATCTGTCTGATCCTCTATCTTTATAGGTTCCTCAGTATGTTTATCCTATTCACTATCAATTTTTTTCTCATCTTCTTCCTCTATCTATTGTCTTAGCAATATCTCTAGTCTCCTCCCTCTTTCTTTATTTTGTGCTAGTGCCTCCTTCAAATTTCTAATCTCCTCTCACATTATTTCCTCATCTTCTCTTTGTCTTCTCTTTCTCTTTTTGTCTTCCCTTTGTCTTCTCAAGGTATCTTTGGAGCATACCCATACCTTCCATATTTCTTCCCCCTGTGGTGTCATCCTTGGTGTTTCTCAAACACAAAAACAATTCCCACTTCAACTACAAACTATCACAACTTCTCTATCCTATTTTAACCACAACAAGTATTACAAACTGTCTTTCTACCTGAGACAAAATCTTTCCCACCACAATAAAACTTCTACAACCAGCACAACCATGCTCTCTAATATGATGCAATCCTTGTCTAATTCCAAATATGATACAAGTATGGAGGTGTTAATCATGATCTTCCATTCAACTCTCTAAGCTAGGCTTCATCCAAGCCTACCAAACATATTACCATCAGTACCTTGGGACTCTTCCAAGGGTAGAGACCAAGTAGTTGGTCTTTTTCTCATGCCACACTTACCTCTTCCAAGTATCTCTACCTAAATCTTCACAAACACAAACAATTATCTCTCACACTAGACAATACATCCACTCCCTTACACCCTTTAGGATCTTTCACAACTCCATACACCAAATTTCTTCCAAAGGCTTAACTCCTTATTAATAAAAAGAACTTCAAACATTCATAAGGTTCTATACTCCTTAGTGGGCTCCAAACACCAATTTTAGCAAACTGACCTAATGAGGACTCTTCCTTGTAGCCTTATCTTGGGATTTAGAAAAGAAATCCAAATATTTCAAAAACCTACAAAATCTAAAGGAAGATTTAGATAACCAATATTTAACTCTATTAAATTCCAAAATCTTAGGTTCCAAACTGTTCACTAAGGCATACAACTCACGAGCCCTAATCTAGGTTAATAGGCATAAAACACATACTTGAGCTACAAACTCACTAAAATCTAAAATAACCATAACAAATGAATTTGAATACATCATTACCTTACTAATAGCCTTCAAACTTACAATTTTTGTACTCCTAGATATTGAGAAGATAATAGATCCTTCAAACCCTAGCCTTAGTGAGGGTTTCATGACCATATTAAGAAACTAACCCCAACCCTCCTTCATCTTGATTTCCAACACTTCAAATGGATCCTTCAACATTTAATGAATGAATAATAACCTTCCAAATCACATGCAGACTCCAAGAAAATCTTTATCATATTCCTTGATTGTTGTTTTACTGTATTTTACTTCCAACAGTAGGTAACTTGTTGATTCTCAGCCAACTCTAAGGTATAGAATAGGGTCATGGCATGGGCCAACAAAATGGAAACATAAAATAATGGAAAACTTTATAACTTCCCTAAATTCACACAATAAAACATGCAAACAATATGTTCATTACCCTCTAGACTATACAGTAGTTACTGTCAAAGTAATGAGTAGTGATATCTTGTTGACAATCCAATGTTGTTGGACAAACATTAAACATCAATAGAAATACTATACCTCATTATCATTTATCTATGAAGATTTAGGATCACCACATCTAAGGAATAAGGAAGAAAGTATTAGAATTGGAGTTAATACCAGCATACCAGCAGATTTCACAAACAAAACATTGATTTCTTATTCAAAAACCATACACCATACCCTTCATTTCTCTTCTCCACATTTCATCTCTGTCTTGTACATGAGTTTGCATTTTGTTTTAATGTACTAGCATGACCTTTCACATCCCCTAAGAACTCGTCCAAGATGGTTACCTTCCATCTTCCAAATCTTGTCATGTTGCAAAATGTTATCAGCAACATTTTTGACAACGTAGCAACTTTTACACTTTTTCTTGCATTTTTTCATTTTATGCTCTTACATGCTTTCTTGGCACCATAAATAGTTCTAACATCTTATAATGATATTTTAAAACTCCATCTTCCACTTTTAAGGATTTTGACTCACTTTGACCCACATTGGTTTTAAATATAACTTTTGTCAACATGACCTTAATTGAACACTTAATTACAAGAATTGAAATAACTATTACCCTAACCTATCATGACACAAAAAACAAACTAACTATAACTCAAACTACCATGGAGATGGTCAAGGTGCTCCTACACTAGAAGGACCTTCCCTTTCCCAACATTCTAGATTTCTCTTATCTTCCTCTAGTTATCTACTTGACATGTGATTGCTCTAAGCTCAACCAATGACTTCCTTCCCCTTTTCTTCTTTTTTTTTCCATATTTTGATCCTTTATTTCCATCTTGATTAGTTGAGATGCCTATTTTACCATAGATTTCACTATCAATATTAAAACTCATTGTTGGAATTTCATTTCCTAGTGCTTCTTCTTATTTTTTTAGTTCTTGAAATATCTATTCCCCTATATATGTTTCATCCAATTCTATTTCCTTTGCTTCTAAATTTAAGCATTATTAGTATCTAGCATAACTTCCTCACAAGGTTCATTCTCAATGTTGATACTTTTTGTTGAGGCATTATTTTCTAGCACGCTTCCTCTTCTTCTCTTAGTTCATGGAGTATTTGTTCTCCTATGTCATCTTCTGCCTCTTTTGTTTCATTATCCTCTGCATCATGAGCATAGCCTATTCTTGACACTTTTTCCTTTCTTTTTTGTTCTAACATGTCTATTACCCCAAACTCTTCCCAAAATTGACTTTCCCCTATATCATTCCCCATACTATCTTTCTTGCCTTGATTGGTTCTTGTAGTAGTCTACATGTCTATCTCAAATCTTTTTGTTAAAGATTCCACTTCTATCAACAATAAATTCATTTTTATTTGACTTTTCTTAGTTTCCTATGCTTCCTCGAAGGGGTATTTCCCATTTTCAGGAGTTTTCAAGAATTTATGTGATGTGCATTTCTTTGCTTTGGATTTTTTCCTAATGGTGATATTTCCCCATTGTTCTGATGAGGCAAGAGGGATTGAATTGCTTTGATATTTTGATTTTGTTTGTTGAGTTGAACCTAAAAAGTCTTGTTCTCTAGACCACTGTCGGGTCTCTAGTGGAGTCTTTTCTTGGATGGAGGTTTTATCTTCAATTTGTCTGTTGTCCTATTGTTTTTCTCTTCAAAGGGGATATTTCCATCCCAACTTATGTGTTGTCCTAATTGTTTCCCTTGCCCTAATTTTCCTTTTTTCTTTATGCATTTTGGATCCTCCAATCAACTATCTATAGATACTCTACTTTCTTGGTGTTCTTGGGTGTTTCTTTTTCTCTGTTGTATGGGACATTCCTCTTACTTCATTATCCTTTTTAGAGTTCTAGCTTTTTTTTTCAATTGGTTATATAGCTTGGTAAGCCTTTAAAGGATTGTCTCCAAGTTCTTTATTGAGAGACCGCTCTAATTCTTGTATATTTTTTATGATGTTAGTTTCTCTTCTCTCTAGTTCATTCACTTCTCTAGAGTCTTCCTCAATATTTTGTTATTCCTCTTTTTCTTTAGTTTCTACTTGTTGGCTAAGGTTGGGAGAGTCTTGATGTTTCTTGTGATTTTGTTTCCATATTGCCCACTAGTCATTTATGTCATACTGAATTAAAAGTAAGTCATAAAGGATTCTATTATGTTCCTTAATTTTTTGTTAATGTCTTCAAAGAATGAAGTATCCTCTTAGCACAGATTTCATTGTTGCATTGTTACATTTTATTGATTTTTTGTTGTATGCTTATGTTACGGATTATAATGTAATTCTCTCCCTCTCGGCTTATTTTTACTATTTTTCCTTCTTCTCTAATCATTTCTAGGTTAGGAGGATTGTGATTATTGTTAAGATTTTAAATTCCCCCTCCTTCAGTGCTTCATGTATGCTATCCTTTCCTACTATCTTGCTTGGGTTATCCTTTGACCCTAATGTGATCATGGATTTCATCAAGTGGGTCTTACTTGCACTTGGTTGGGACTTCTCCATAGATTCTTTGAGATTCAAGGTTATTTTTATAAAGTTTAAAGTATTTTCATAATCCCAATGGATAATTTCCTTGACTTTCCCTTCATATTTGGAAAATGAAAGATGGTAGATTGAACAGTTTGTTATAACTATTCTAGGTTCAAAACTTTCTAGCCCTATTTCTAGATTTGGTAGGTGTTTGATGTCATTGGATGAGTTGTCAATACCAATTAGATTTCCTAAACTACTCCCAATTTTTGTGGGGATTTGAAAATGGTTAAGTTTCAGAGGTAAAGTTTTATAGATTATCCAAGTTGGCATCTTAAGTTTTTTCACCATTGGATCATTAAACTTGGGTTCCCATTTCATGAATTTTAATGAATATCCTTTAATTAAATAGCATGAGATAGAAATAAAAATGTTCCCAATGATTATGTTTTGGCATTGGAAATATATCAAACAATTAGTATTAATAGAGATACTTACCTACTGACCGTGTTAGACTTGTATCTATTTGATGAGGTCAGGACTTTACCTATTGGTTCATTCTAGTAGGTGTATAGCCCTACGTCTTTGCAAGCCATCCATCTATTTTCACTATGTTCATTGTTGATAATTAAAATGTTTCCAAATTCTGGATTTTGGGAATTTAGAGACTTCATTTATGTATGATGGTTCCCTAATCTATTATCTATCAAAATTTTGTGTCTAAGATTTGGGTACTTGGGCTCATTCTTATACTTTCCCTTGGTGGTATTAGGGTCAAATTTGTTCTAAAAGAGCTTTAGGGGATCATATTTCCTATGAAGAGGGACATAGACATTGGTTTTTAAAAAAATAAAGGATGAGGTTTTCTTGATATGGGAAGAGAGTGATTTTCCTAGTTTTTGGATAGAATCTTATTGCCTAGTGGAGATGAAGTCTCGGATTGTTGTACAAAGACTTGTTGAAGGAAGCATTTTTGATTTGGGAGACTATTAAGTGTTAGATCTATCCTTTTTATGGGATTATTATCTACTATGGTGATGGGTGCTACTTGGTTACAATTCCCTTTTCTTCATTATTCTATGCATTTTATTTGAGAAAAAAGCTTCCTGGTTTGTAATTATTTCTCTGTCGTCACTTCCTAGGATCCTAGGGTTATTGGTGATCTTAGCTTTGTAGTCTTGTCTTTTTTTTTCCTCTTTCTTCACACTAACTTCCATCTCTCTCCTTTATCATTTTGTACGATGAAATTTAAGGAGTACGGGATCCATGTGCCTTTCTCCTAGTCTCTGACACTGGATGGTTCATGATTGTCTTCTATCTTTTAATAAGTTCCTTTCACTAGTTTTCATGGAGGGAAGCTAATAGCTCGAAGTTATTTTTGTAGAGGATGTGTTTCTCAAAAAAATTTGAAGAGACAACACTTGTGATTTACGAGTTTTTAGGGTTCGCAGTAGAAGGATTTTGACTTGATTTTTTTCTTGATTCGCATAATTTGTAGAACAAGCCATTTTGTGATACCAAAGTTGTTTTGATTTAAACTATTCTAATAATAAATATTCTATTTTTTTCCCTTATTCTATAAAAAATAAAATTATTGGAGAAGTCTCTAACAAAATTTTTAAGAATTCTTTCCCATGGAAATGTTGGCAAGAGTGTTCCTAAAGCTTATAAAATTGTGTAACAAAACACATCTAGTTGTAATGCCTAAGCATGAAATCAAGTTTTCAATCAAATAGAACTTCATGGAACTGGCTAAATCTTAAACTAAAATATACATAATAACAAGGGGAGAAGTGGATTTTGAAAAATACTATGTGTCCCTCTTGGTAAGATTTACATTTTAGTTGATATACTAGTCGTGATTTTTATAGGATGGAAGGGAGAGATGATGCAAGGTTGGAGTTGAATGCTATGATTGGGGCAAGGCTAGGGTCAGTGCTCCCTAGCTTGTTTTCATCCTTGGTGTCCTTTTCTATTAGGTTACAGGCTTGTGCAGCATCCTTTGCTATCTGGTTACATTTGGTGGTCAGCATGTGGGTGAGGGGGTGAGAGGATACTGTAGGGGCCATTTTTGTGGCCATCGATTGGGAGCTCAAGGTTAGGTTCTAATTGGGGCTAGGCCTAGGGTGTGCATTCTTTGGGTTTTAATTGTGCTTGGTGGACAATTTTTTGACTGAAGATTAAGGGCTTCTTCAAGTTTTTGTTATGGGGTAACTAGAGTTCCCCTCTTCTTAGATTTTATCTATTGAAATGGAGATGGCTTAACCTTCTTTGTGAATGAAAATGGGGGCCAAGGTCTAGGCTAATAATCTCCCAACTAGGGTTGATGCTTCTTCTTTAAAGGGCATGATTTGAAACAAAAAGGTGAATGGGTGTCTGGAGAGATCACATGATTGACTAGTTTTGGTTATTAAACCTAAGAAGATTTTAGATGACATAAAATACTAGAGAAAGCATGTGCTCATTTGTAATTATTTGGGCCTCCATCTTTCTCTTCCAGTGTTGGATTCATGGACGCATCAAATTTGGAATCCTAAGTGGGACATGGCGATTCTCTTGGCTGCTAATAACCATTTTATGGTAATTTTTTTGAATATGATAGACAAGAATAAGGTGTTTGAAGTTGGTCCATATTTATTTCACCATGTGGATCTCTTCATCAAGCTCTGACACATAGGATTTAGTTCTACAAAGGAGATCCTCTCTCAGGTACCAATGTGGGTTCATCTTCCAAGGCTTCCTTTAGAATTTTGGAGAAAGGATGAGTGAATGCATTATTTTGTGGTGTCAAAAAGATGACACACATTTTTATTTTTCAAATTTTCAATAGCACACATATGCAATGGTTTGGGCTCCACAAGCCCAAGGCTTATGGAGCCCAAGACATAGTGCATGTGCACTTTTTAAAACACATATTTATGGGCTACAATCCACAGCCCATCTCATTTTTTTGGTTTTCTTTTGCTGGTTTCCTTCTCTACCCCCAACAATGTGTACACATTTTGTAGAAGATGAAATATTTTCTCACTATCCTCCTCAAAAAGCCTCCTTGTCAGCGGAGACAAAGATTGGGATCATCAAGTATGTTTTCTAATCTTGTTTTTGTATTGTTTTGTATGTTTTAGCATTATTTTGTATGTTGTTTTAAGTTTTTCTTTAATTTATTTATTTATTTAAAATGCAATTGGTTTCTTATCAATAAATGTGAATTATCAACCACCAAATCCTAGCATGATCAACAAAATCAAAATGAAAACCCTTGTGAGGAAGAGCAAGACCCTTCACAACCTCCATTGATTGAAAGACCTCCTCCTGGCACCGAAGACAATATAATGAATGAAATAGGAAGGGGGGGAAATGAATTAGAAGCAATCATTGGTAGGTTAAAATATTGTGAGAAAACTAATCCTATGAGAGCACAATTGGCATCCTCCCTTGAGTCCATTATGAGCTATGTCACTTCTATTAGTGGTTAGTTGGATATTTGGCATCCTCTCCCAATGGATTTTCAAAAGTTATCCTAATCGATGCAACCCTGATGATCTTCCTTTGTGATGTGATTGTGCTAATAGTATTTATATTGTTCTTGCAATAATATTTTACTATTGTGCAAATGAACGATTTAAATGGATTATTTTAATGAAATTGATTAGATGCTTTAATTATGTGATTTTGTATAATTATTGTTTTGGCCATTATATATTGTGCATCTGCACTTGATTGTGTTTTTTTAGTGTGTAGGACTTATATCCCTGGTAGTGGCATATGGAGTTAGTAATCAAACTTTCATGTTAAGCCAATATCGTCCTTGTATGAATGATGTATCTTTTATTATTATTTTAATCCTCTGGTAATTGGTAAATCCATATTCATAATGCATTATGTGATTAGACCCATGAGTGTGTATATGCATTTAGAAATCCATAGTGGTTGTGGAAGTTATCTAATTATTATGAATTTTTGGTTAAGTGAATTTTGGGTTTTTTTTTTATTTTATTTTATTCTTAGCAGCTTTGTCATAGTTGAATTCCAATTACTTAGAATAGCCTATTTTTGTTTGAGTGGACTTAGGGTTTAACTAAGTGATATGGTTAATTACCCTAATCCTTTATTCACTCAAAAAGTGAATAAGTCTCCAAAAAGGAATTTTATTCCTCACTTCTCACTTTTCAAAATAGAAATTTGAGGGCAAATTCCAAATTCTCTTCTAGAGGAAATATTGTTTTGTTCGTTGTGGGAGCTATGGGCATGGGATTGTTGCAAGGTTGGGCTCATTAGATCCATCTCAGGGAGACTTTCAATTGTCATTGTTTTGGGTAATTTCTGCAGGGTTTTTATTATACTGTTCAAGTTCCTATATTTTCTCTTTTGGCTGTCAGGTACGGCTCTCCTATTTTATTGTTTTAACTTCATTTCTACTTGTATTTTTGTAGTTGTTTATTAGGAGGTTGAGAATTAGTGTTCCCTTCCCTTTTTTATTGTTAGCTCTACCTGGTTGAGTGGGTATGAGCATTTTGTTAGGCTAAAACCATCGATAGAAATAACATTTACATGCAAATATAAACAATAATAGAAAATAATAGATCGCATAGAAGAGAACACAAGACACCAAGATTTAACGTGGTTCACCCAATCCCTAGGCTACATCCACCAAATAGCAAGTCTAGTATTATTATGATCTAGTGATTACAACCTAATTACAATCTGTAATCCCTTACAGCTCAATACCACTACAAGAAGCAATTTTTGCATCACATCTTATGAAAAAACCCTAACCCTAAGCCCTTTTATACAAGTATTTTTACCACTCTAGGGTTATAATTAGTAATTACATGTCAACCCAAAATCCTAATAAAATAGGGCCCAAATTTTTTTGCCTTCCCTAATCAGTCACCATAAACTAACATATTTCTCTATTTTTCAAGATGGGGGTTTGGGGTTTTACATCATTATGCTGGTTGTTTTTGCATATTGGGTTCAAACCCAATTTTTATTAGATTTATGTGGCTCATTTACTTGAGGTTAGAATGGGTTTTATTTTCTTTGATTTTTGTCAATGTTGGGTTTTTGAGGTCTTTGCCTCGATTTGTGTGCCACCTAATTTTCTCAAGTTTTCTTAGCATGGTGTTGGTCATGGATTTATAATATCCATAAGATTTCAATCTGACCACAATTGCATCTTTTTGTTTGCATTGGGATGCATGCAAAATCCATACTCCCATATTGTGGCTGGTAGAGTGTGTGTTCTTGTTATGTAGCATTTTTATAATTTGGATTCATGTAGAATCTATGCTCTTGGATATAGGTCAATCTATAGTGAATTGTTATTTTGGTTTTCTTTTATTTCTTTTGGATTTGTGCTAAATCTGTACTCCCAAATATAGGTCGGTTGAGTGATATATTTACTTATGTCTTTTGTTTATCGTCCAACCCTTTTTGGTCTTGATTATGTCATAAAGTTGGTTATGCCCACACATGAGCACATGTGTGTGCATTTTGATGAGATCTTGCAAGACCTAAACTCCCATATATAGGTTGGTTGAGCGATTATTCATTGGGGTTGGATTGGGAACTTGCATTGGCTTTGGGCACTCATTGTGATATGAGCATGGGTATATAGGTTAGGCATGTGGAGTGGCTTCTCTTGTTACCCCAGTTGTTTACCAACAAGGTAGCATAAGGAAGTTCTAACAAGTGATAACTAAATTAATAAATGGGTAATAACACTTAATTCAAATAAGTTAATGCATGTAAGGTGTCTTTGAAGGCATGGCGTAATGGTTTTCTAAGAAATTTGTTCCACATCGTTGTGATGGTTTCCTAAGGTATTCATTTCGCACCAATTTAATTTGGGCTTTTCGATGCTAAGAGACTTAAACTTCACTAGAGTCCCTACATAGTTGACACATAGAATGTCTAATCAGGACTTGTTGTACTTGCATTGTCTCATGATCTTGGTTTCAGTCCTCTTTACTATTTGGCATAATTGTTAGCCATGGACGTTTGTTTTATGTGTGTTTTTGGTTGGATCATTATCTCCATCGGCATGGTAGGAGTGGACCTACAAGTTCCATGTGGTTGGGAGGTATAGCTACCTATACCACTACTAGGGACTAGTGTATAGAAACGGTCTATTTCCAGTTGAGACTGGTGCTTGAGGCTTACTTGGTATTTCGGGTTTTTAGAGTATGTTTCCTTGTGATTTATGCTTTAACTAGAATGCTTGGATGATGTTGTTTCATTTGATACATTCCTTTATTATGATGTTATAGCATATGTTTAGATGATGTGATTCACTTCTAGTTGGAGTACCTATGATTTGATGGATTAGCATGTTAGATCTTGTTCTTATGATATTACTTACATTGTAGTAGTGACACCCTCATAAGACACCTTCGACTATCTTGTTGGTAGGTTGGGAGGAATCGTGCATGAGTTTTAGTTTTCTTGGTGCTTAGATGTTTATGCTTCCTTCATATGATGTTTGGTTTATGAACCATGTGAGTACATTGTGATGTTGCTTTTTGCATGTTCTTTCATATACTATTATGGATATAGATGTTTTCTCCTTCCTATTGTATGGTGACTTGTCGCTTATGCTCTTGAGTGATTATTCCTCGATTTACATGGATCTGGTACTCCTTGGTGTGGAGGTTTCATGTTTTTATGCATTTTTTTCTTGTCTTGTTATTATATTTTTGGAATTCCTCACATGGGAAGGGAAGTTCCTCACATGAAAATGTATTGTCTCATGCAAACATACATTCTCCCTCATGTGAGCATGTACTACCTTGCGTGAGCAAGTAGTTCCTCATGTGGATCATGTACTTTCTTGCATGGTGTGATGCAAATCCTCATGCAAATTAATGCACTTTCTTGTGCGTAGTGATGCAAAGTCTCACGCGAGATTGGAGACCAATGCACTTCCTCACACGAGAGATAGTGGGGATTTAGGGTTGGTCAAGAAAAATTTGGAGTTGGTTTTAGGTAGCCTACTAGGTTTCACACCTTCCAAGTTAAAAATAGATTTTCTATGGGGTTTAAAATATATCATTTAAGATAAATTTTAATATATGCGATGATTCATTTGAGATGGGTTTTAGATCTCTCCAAGTTATGATAAAGATTCTAAGAAATTTCAGGACTTTTGGATTTCAACCAGCCAAATTTTAAGATTCAACATTTATCTTTTAGCATGGTGTCTAGTAGATGAGTGGTTGTAACTTTGAGCCCTTGTCTTGTACATGGTCATTGTTGGTCTCTACCTATAATTAGTGATTATATTATGGTTAGTTGGAAATGGACTTGTATGTTTAACCATGTTAGGAACTTGTTCTTTGGGGCTTAAAAAGAACATCCCTCGGTTTATTCTCATGATTTGTGTGATTTTTGATTTGTAAGTTTTGGTTTTGTGCTTGGATATATTTGGAAGTGCTTGTAAGACTTCCACTAGTGTAAGTGAACATGTGAGCTTTGCTATGTTCCTTGTTTTATTATCTTGTCTAGTTGTTTCATTATTGCACTTGGTTACCTTATGTTGTTGTTAAGTAACTTATCTTAAGAAAAAAATTATTTTAGTGCATGGTTTATCCTTGTTCCAAGGATCTTGGGCAGGGTATTACAAGCTCTTACTACTTCTCCAAGATGGATTTGAAATTAGGGAACTGTCAAATTAGAGTGAGGCCTTGTGATGAATGGAAGACAACCTTCAAGATAGATAAAGGGATGTATGAGTGGCTAGTAATGCCTTTTGGCTTGACAAATGCCCCAAGTACCTTCATGAGACTAATGAATGAGGTGCTAGAAGATTTCATAGGTAAGTTTGTTATTGTGTATTTTTATGACATTCTAATCTTTAGTAGATCCAAAGAGGATCATATGAAGAACTTGGAGATGATGTTGAGGAAGTTGCATCAACAGAAGTTGATGATCAATCAAGAAAAATGTGAGTTTTTAAAAAACTAAATTGGTATATCTTGGGTTTGTTGTTTCCAATGGATGTATTAAAATGGATCCTGATAAGATCAAGTCCATATTGGAGTGGCCAACACCTAAATGCATAAAAGATGTTAGGATTTTTCGTAGCTTAGCATATTACTATAGGAAATTTGTGAGAGGATTCGGTCATGTATGTGCACCTATCCTCAACACAATTAAGGGAGGCATCAAGTGTCAATTCAAATGGACAAAGATACTAGATAAAGGATTTGAGCTTTTTTTTTAATGGATTGCAGCCCTTACCTACCCTAAGGTTTCCAAACTTCAACCAACTCTTTGTGGAATATTATGATGCTAGTAAGCTAGCTATTGGAGAAGTGTTAGGCCAAGAAGGACACCCTATGGCATTTTTCTCTGAAAAGTTAAATGAGGAAAAATAGAGGTATTCTAGTTATGACCTTGAATTATATGCAATGGTCCAAGCTTTGAAAATTTTGAGGCACTACCTCCTTCCAAAAGAATTTGTGGTTTATATAGACAACCATGCCCTTAGTTTCTTGAATGGGCAGTAGAAACTCAATCAAAGACACCTAAAGTGGGTGGAATATTTGGAAACATTCACCTTTGTGATCAAGCACAAGAAAGGTGTGAGCAAAAAGGTTGATGATTCTCATAGTAGAAGATTCCTAACTATCAAAGATATCCAATTGCAGAGTGTGGGAATGGAGGATCTAAGAGACCTCTACAAGGAGGGACAAGGACTTCAATGAAGCCTATGAGGTATGTGACCAATTCAAATGGGGTATTAAGGTAGATTTTACTAACTATATGTTGCAGGAGGGTTTTTTATTCAAAGGACACCTATCTTGCATTCCCCAATGTTCAATGAGGGAGAACATCATCAAGGAATCATCAAGGTAGTTTGGGAGAACATTATGGGGTAGACAAGACACTTTAACAAGTTTCTAGGTACTATCATTGGCCTAAGTTGCAGACTAATGTAAGAAGATTTGTAGAGCAATGCCATGTGTGTCAAAGGGATAAAGGACATTGAAAAAATGTAGGGTTATACCAACCACTCACCATACCACAAAGACCATGGGAGTGTTTGAGTATGGATTTTATTTTAGGGCTTCCTAAGACACCTAGAGGACATGACAGTGTATTTGTGGTTGTAGATCATTTTACCAAGATGGTACACTTCATCCCATGCAAGAAAACAAATGATGCTTCACATATATTAGGTTTATTCTTCAAAGATATAGTAAGAACCTATGGTTTTTCACTCAACATTGTGAGTGATAGGGAAAGTAAATTCATAGGGAATTTTTGGAGGACTATTTGGAAGATGTTAGGAACCCATTTTTCCTTCTCTTTAGCTTATCACCCTCAGTCTGATGGGAAAACTAAGGTAGTGAATAGATCTTTGGGCAACCTATTAAGGTGCTTGACCAAGTAGCATGGTCAATCATGGGATCACATCATAGGGTAGGTAGAGTATGCTTATAATGACTTTATTAATAGGAGCACTGGAAAGAGCCCATTTAAAATTGTATATGGGACTCACCCTAGAGAAATCTTTTAATTAAGGGATCTCGGTCTACATGACAAGAGGAGTACACAAGGAGAGTCATTTGTTGAATAGGTGAAAGATCTACATGAGCAAGTTAGGAAGACATTATAAAACCAAGTGGAAAAGTACAAGACAAAGAGGAAAAACAAGGAGATACTTGTAGTTCAAAGTGGGGGATTTGGTACTTTCTTATCTCAGGAAAGAGAGACTACCAAAGGGACATCCAACCAAGTTGTTGATGAAAAAGATAGGACCTCTGAAACAGCCTACATAAGTTTGGAAACAATTCCTATGAAGTTTAACTCCCTCCTAACTTAGAGATATCACCTATTTTCAATGTATATGACTTGTTCCCTACAAAGGTACCCATGTCGATGTTGATCAACAAACTATTACAGACTTGGAAGGGGTAGATTGGGTTCAAGACTTGCCAACTCCCCAACCTTTGCAACTCAACAACATTGTGGATGCTAAGGTGATAAAAAACACTAGGAAGGGAACCTACAAGAACTATTTAGTCAAATGGAAGGGACTAATTGATGTTGGGGCTACCTGGATGACTAAAGCTAATATACTGAAGCATGGGATCACTCTTGAAGACTTTCTAACTCAAGGGACTTGAGTTCTTTGTCCCAGGGAAGTATGGTGTAGGGAACCTCCCTAATTTTTGTTTTTGGAGTTGTTTGGGGTTATTTAATTTTGTGTGTGTGTGTGTGTGTTTAATAAGTTCTAAGAGTCCTTGGAGTGCAACTAGTCCAAATGTAAGAGCCAAGTTGCTCACTAGGTCCTAGGTTGCTCAAAAGTTGCTCATTGGGCCAAAATTTTTTCAATAGGTCAAATATGATTAGGGATGGGTTACTAATATTTCCTAAATAGGTTCTATGTATCTTATCTAGGGTCCTAAAATGGTCCTAGGTGGACCCATTTGGCCAAAAGTCGTAAGGAGCAAAAATTGCTCAAAAGTTGTTTGAGCAACTTTTGTAATTTTTGTAAAAAATTGCAAATGCCATTTTTGGAGGTTGTAACTACCCATGCTCAAGTATATGAGAATTTAATATCATATTTTGAAGGGTTAGAAGATTTATAATCATATTATGCACGTATGGGACTACTATATAGATAGTTTCTCGAGTTTTTCATTATCTAATGGTGTAGTAAGGTTGTGTATGAATTGGCACAGGAGATCAGGCTTATGATTTTTGTAGTTTAACTTTTCCTTATTCTATTTCATATTAATACTTGGATTGAAGTTATTAGGTTTACAAGTTGCAGCATTTTCTTGCTAACTGGATTGAGAACTTGCTTCACAGGGTTGTTTTCACTTTAATGGATCTAACCTAAACATCCATAGTGGAAAATGCATAAAACCTGGTGGAATTTTAGGTTAGGCCTTTTACATAGCCTTTTTTTTGGCATTTTATTATTTATTTCCAAGCTATGGCTTGATGCCCTAGGTTGATTGCTAGGAGTATGTGAGCCTGGACAATTTGTAGAAGTTGTTACAGAGCACACCCATGATCAAGATGGGTCTAAAAAATGGTGTTCCAAGAATCCCTAGGATGTTATCTTTAATATACAAGTGGGATGGAATTTTTTTTGAGGTTTGAAGAGTTCTAGAGGCTTTTTAATGATGGTTGATTAGAGGCCTATAAAATAGGCTAGAAACTAGGGCTTAAGGAAGAAGAGGGTTGTGGGTGTTTTGAAGCTCTAAAAATTTGGAATCCTAGAGTGCTAGGGGGTATCTTTTAGATTCATGAGGTTTTTCATGGAGTTTTTTGGAATAATTTTAATTATTGGTGCAAAATAGGGTTATGGAGTGTGTCTATTACATCAGTAGACTCCAGGGGAGTGGAAGAACAAGATCCTAAGAGAGGGTTAGGGTTCTATGAAAGAGAAGGGATAGTAGGACTAGTACCTTAAGTGGGATATTAATTCTACAATAGACCAACTACACCTAGGAGGCAAGTTGGGGGAAGAGTCTTGGAGGATTCGGTTGGTGTAAAGGACAAGAGACAAGAATCATTAGATGATTCAAGATTAAAACCTTAATTAGGAGTGGTAATTTTTTGGAACTGTAGACCCTCTACATCACCCCACCCCCCCAGTTATTCTAAAAATTCTAACAATATATGCATATCGCAAAACAATAATATATTATATTAAATATTTATTTTCAATATAGATTTTGATCTTGAATGAACTAACTCATTAACAACCATTTTGAAATAATCAAATTGAATGGGATCATTTTAAGAAGTACCATGAGTTTGCAAACCTAAGAAATATTTCCATTTGAAAACAACATTACGACTGTGAATCACTTTATGATAAATTGGATCCTAATGATGAAATCCAAATTGGTCCTCACCATACCCCAAAAATATGGACCTCTTAGATTTGAAATTTGATTTCATTATCTACTCTTTACGAATGTGGACATAAGAATCACCACCAAACACAAGCAAGCGATGAAATGAAATTTGTTTCCCAAACTAAACCTCTCTTTCAAAATGTCAAAATCAAGATGAGATGAAGGAGCATGGTTAATTAAAAAAATAGTAGTGTTACATTCTTCTACCCAAAATACTTTCTCCAAATTAGTATTCAAGAGCATATATTTAGCTCTTTCCAAAATAGTCTAATTCAACCTCTTAGGTGGACCATTTTATTTAGGGGTGAACAAACCCATCTTAATCTACTAGATATCATTGTCTACACAATAATTAAACTTGAAAGAGAAAAAATCACCACCAATATATGTTAGCTAATCTTATTTTCAACAATAGGCTTGAAATTTTTGAAATTTTAAAATATTTTTGATTTTTTACTAAACATATAAATGCAGATATTACAAATGCAATCATCAATAACAAAATAATTAGAACCATTGATAGAAGTTACTTTTAGAATTATTAGAATAACTGAGAGGGGGATGAATCAGTCATCCTCGGGTCTAGATGTATGAATTCAACTTTTACTAACTTCAAACAACTTATTCAAACTCATAAAACCACTTGGCTAATATCACAACTCATTAGCAACTTAACATATTCATTCATCACTTAGCTCTTTGTTCAATATATGGCGACTAACATAAATAAACAATAGTAAATAACATGCATCATGATAACATTCACACATATATGACATCAATATTTAATGTGGAAACACAATTTGGAAAAAAAATCAAGCAACATGCTACCACTTTTCACTCTGTTGAAGTGAGCTTGGTTAAGAGCCAACCCTATTAAAGGTTACAAAACACACTATTAGGTGTGACCCTACTAAATGATTTAATCAACCTATTAGGAGTGGCCTAGTTAGAGGTATTTAAATCACTCCATTATAATTTCACCTTGATTAAAGGATTTAGAAATTATTGATAGGTCAACCTTGATTAAAGGATTTTTACTACCACAATGGTTAGAAAGTAACAACTAGGCTTGATATGTTAAGATACAACTCAATTTTTCAAATTTATATCTCCACTTGGCTAATTTTTTGGTTCATTAACTAGACTTCATTATATTCTCCATCTCTAATCTACTTGGCAACCCTTCAATAAATCACACTTCACCAATCTTCTCACTTTTCCTCTGTTATTCTACTCTTCACAACTCCTTCATAAGAATTGCCAATCAACAATGAACTAACCTTTTAAAACATCTCTTGTTCCTCCTTAAATATGTAGCTTTGATATTTTTCCACTTAAAAATCATTTTATATCTTAGGGTTTGATTAGATTCATTGAATCTATCCATCATTTAGTACTTCTACTCCTTTCTTGAAATTCCTAGAAGTTTCTCTTTAAATCTTTGCCTCTGATCACATAAAAAACTCAATTTATGCATTAAATATGCTATCTCATCAATCCTTATAATCACCCATTTTGACCAATCTAAAAATTCAAATACATCAATCACAAACTTGATTCTTTCACAAATTATTATTTTGCTAACACTCGGTCATCATTGTGTTCTTTTGCTCAGTCAACAATGTGTATCTCAGTCTCTACTATTTTGTCTCACTTGGATTTCATTGGCTTGCTCATTCTTTACTATGCATGGTCACTACTACATTTTCTCCTTCATCTTTCTTGGCTATAGAAATCACTTGGTTGATACTATTTTCTCACCTATCTCTTAAGTTTCTTAATCTTCTACTTCATTGACATAGTAAAACTGTCACTCGGTCAAGCTTTGTGTTATACTCAACATCTTTTCTTCCCTTCTATACACAACTCAAATGTCTTATTTGCTTCATATAATTATTAAACAACACATTATCTTGTTAAATACCAACTGATCAAGTGTCCATTGTAATTCCAACATACTTACTCCTCTTTACTAAATAACTTCACTAGTTCATCTAGTTATCTCTATTTTCAAATCCTCTTCATCAATCAACTAAGATGGCACTCTACATTGTTAGTAAATTTCTTACCACTAAGGTTTGACATCAATGACAACATAACAATTGTTCCAATTGTAGTTTCTAGCAATCTCCCTCTTTGGCATTAAGGGCAACACCTCTAGTTACCATGTAAATATAGACTTTCTCATGATCTATCATTATCAACTCCCTTTGTAATTTGATAGAGATTTTCATTAATATCCTTAGTTTCATTTTGATTCTCATCCATCCATTCTTTTAAACTTCTCCCTCTAAGATACCAATTGAAGATTCACCAATATGACAACAATTATAATACCAATTGTATTAGCACTTGTAATGACTCCCTCTTGACATCTCTTCTGGTAACTTGATAATATTCCCCCTCTTATATTTGTAAATATTACATGGTAACTTCATACATATTCTCCCTCTTTGATAACAATGACAAAGATATCATCCATTACATACACATCATCATATCATTGTCACTATCTTACTAAATATCACTCCCTCTATCATCTTTTGAATTGACATCGTGTAGCCTTTGTTAGCATGAATATTGATGGTATTCCTTTGGGGGAGTATCTTAAGCAGTGGATAGATGGATAGCATGATTGAAGGTTGAATTCATGACTATGTTTGTTATTGATGTCAATATAGTATTGTTTATGTAAAGAGTGATAGATAGCAGATTGAGAACAAGTTCGTACAGACTGCGTATTGTTGATCAAGTCATGTATAGTTGAGAACATATTCTACACTATATCCTGATGAAGTTGACAAGTGTGCAAACAAGATTCAAAGACATGTGAGAGTTATTCAAGAATTATAGAGGACAGTGTGCAAACAAAGTACCTGAGAGATAAAATTGTGATGAAAAAAGTTAGATAGTGCCAGTAGATAGCCTAATGATGACATCAGTGAGTACAGAAGGTCAAAAGTTGCACGTCTAAAAAGTTGTAAAGACTATGAGCCAACATTGTTGTGTAATTGTAAAATGATTATTTATCTCAATGAGGTCCTATTATAATTAATTGAGAAAGCCTTGAGGCTAACTCAAGGAATTATTTTGAGGATATGGTATAAAGGAAGGTTATTTTCCTTATGGTGAAGTGTGATGTGGTAAGTAAGTGTGTGGATTCAAGTTTGATTTGTGAAGTATTTGGTAAGTGCAAGTAATCTAAGGGATTATTAGATGCAAAGTTGGTGATCTGTTATTGAGATCAGAAGAGGATTGGTCCGGTTAAGAGGATAGAGGAGTTCAAGATTATTTATTTCTATTACTCTACCAAGAATAATATAGAGATCAGTTGGACAATGAGTTCAGTGATCGTTCCCCTAAAGTTGTTTGGACAATGGGTTCTTCTACCTTCTACAACTGCCAATAGGGTTGACATGACTCCTAAAAGGGTTGGAATATCCTAACAGGGATTCAAAGTCTCCTCACAAGGACTAATATGTACTACATGTATTTCATTGCCTCCTAATAAAGTCCATCATCTTACAGAGAAATTTAATATTAGTACATCATTTTGTGGGTACCATCCCCATCGGATTTTTCCCTTTGGTCAAGGGTTTTCCTAGTTAACATATCTGGTGTTATTGTGTATGTGTTTCTTTTTATGGTTGTTGATTATATTATTCACATAATTAAGGATTAATAAGGTTGATAAATGTTTTAATAGTTGGATAACTACTTCACCACCCCCCCCCCCCCCCCCCCCCCACCTCCCCCTCTTAGTTATCTTGATGGACTTTACTTTCTAACAAGTATCAGAGCATCAGGTCCTTGAAGGAAAAGCTTAATAGCTTAAGGAGATCAATGGTGGGTTACTTTAGAAAAGAAAGTCCCAAATTTGATGGAGTTAACTATAATAGCTAGAAGGAGAAGATGAAGACTCATTTGTTATTTATGGGTCCAAGGTATTGGTTGATGACAAAGAATGGAAAGAAGAATGTGGAAGAAAGCAAACTTGAGGAATGCAGTGAAACTGAAAGAGATTTATAAATGTGTAATATGCTTGCTAAAGAAGCATTATTGTGAGCTCTTCCTAAAAAAAATATAGTTAGGTAAAATCCTTAGATACATCACATAAAACTTGGAAATATTTAGAAACTACATTTGAAGGTGATAAGCATGCTAAAAGAATCAGATTGCGGAATTCGATATGCTTATTTCAAGATGTTAGAATGATGGAAGATGAATCTATGAGAAGCTATATTGGTAAAATATTAGAAATTGTTGCAAGTATTAAGTCTTGTAATGGATCTAAAATTGAAGATGAGGTTATTTGGAAGATCTTGAAAACTTTGACCCCACCATTCACGCAAACAATGGAAATGATTGAGCTAGTGATACCCTACACTAAGAAGTTTACCAAAGAGACACTACAAAGTAGAAACAAACTTTAGTGTATTAAGTGTCCATCCTTCTTTATCATGAAGTGCAAGCACTAGTGGAAACTATGCTAGTAGCAAGAGATCCAAATTTTGAGGAGGATAGAAGAATTGAAGAAGGAATTTCCCTAAATTGTAAGGAGAGAACCAGATGGTAAGAGAATTTTTAAATGTTGGACTTGCAATGAATTTTTTCATTATGCTTCCAAGTGTCCTAAAAAAGAGAAAAAGTATAAGAAGAATTTTTAAATGTTGGACTTGCAATGAATTTGGTCATTATGCTTCTAAGTGTCCTAAAAAAGAGAAAAAGTATAAGAAGAATTTTAAGTCTAGAAAGCCTAGAGATTGTTCATACGCAAATGAAGATGATGAGTCTAAAGGAAGTGTTCAAGGTGAAATAGATGATGAATTAGGATTTGTAGCTATAAAAGAAGAGAATCCAAGAAAAGAAGTCAGAGAAGAGAAAATCCTAATTTCACAAGTTGAAAAGAGAAATCATTGGATTATAGATAGTGGTTATTCACATTATGTGACTAGAGACATGAATAAGTTTTTTAAGTTCAATAATCATGGTGGAGCAATTGTCAGAGTTGGTATCAATGCAGGTTGTCATATCAAGGGAATAGGATCTATTACTATTTATGGAAAGACTAACGCCGATGATGTCTATTTTTTTATGGATTAAAGCGTAACCTATTAAGTGTTGGATAGTTGGTTGATAAAGGTTATCAGTTTTAATTCATAGAGAAGACATGCATTATCAAGGATAAATATGGTAAATTAATTGGCATTGGTACAAGATCTAGTGGTAATGTTTTTCAATTGAACCTTATAGAGATGGCTCGTTTTCTTGCAAAGGTGGATAGAAATTGGTTATGACATAGAATATTTTTTCATATAAACTTTAATAATATTGTGAAGGCTAGTAACACATTTGTTGTCAGAGATTTACCTATAATTGTGAAGCCTGCTAATGTTGTGTGCAAAGAATGTGTTATGGCTAAGTAGAAGAAAGTTTATTTTCCTTGAAAAAAGTTCACTACCACAACAAAATTGGGTATCATTCATATAGATTTGAGTGGTCCTACCAAAACAAGAGGATTCTACCGTGAAATATATTTCATGATTTTTGTTGATGTTTTCACTAGGATGATGTGGGTAGCATTTTTTAAAGAAAATTTTGAGGCATTTGAAAAGTTCAAGTTGTCTAAGAATAGAGTTGAGAATGAATCTGGATTAAAAATGAAATGTTTAAGATCACATGAATGTGAAAATTTTGCTTCAAATGAGTTTAACACTTTTTGTGAAGTAAATGGCATCAAGAGACAACTATCAACACCCAAGACCCCTAAGAAAAATGAGATTTTTGAAAGAAGAAATAGGTTTGTAATAGAAGAAATGAGAACCATGATGTTTGAGAATGATGTATCGAAGACATTTTGGAGAGAAGTAGTCAATACAAAAATATACACAATGAACAAAGTGCGGATTAGAAAAAGGTACAAACAAGACTCCCTATGAATAATGGTTTGGACATGCACCCTAAGTAAAGTATTTCAAAAAATTTGGAAGTAAGTGTTATATAAAGAGAGATGATGATATTGGTAAGTTTGATGCAAGAAGCAATGAAGGTATGTTCCTTGGTTACTCGTTGAAAAGAAAAGCTTATAGATGTTTTAATCAAAGAACTAAGACTATTGTTGAATGTGCAAATGTAAAAGTGGATGAATAGTTTGGAGTTAAAGAAAGAACATTAGATTATAATTCTAATGAAGAATAAGATAATCCAAAATGTGTTATAGAAAATATTGAAGTTTTCTTTGAGACTAACAATTATGTTCAGAATGGTGTTTAAATTGTTTAACAAAGAGAAGTAACGAGATCTTAACCTAGAGAAGAAGTAAGAATTGAAACAACAATGGCTACACTGAACATGAATTTGATAAAGAATCACAATACTAATTAGGTCATTGGAAGAAAATAAAAAGGAGTTATGACAAGAAAAAAGTACATGAAGAACAATGTTTAATCTCTCAAGTTGAACTAAAGAGTGCAGATGGGGCATGCAAGGATGACCATTGGATTCAAGCAATGAAGGAAGAACTAGATCAAATTGTGGAGAATGAGATATGGGAATTGGTTTCTAGACCTAAAGACAATAATATTATAGGAACTAAATGGGTTTTTAGAAACAAGATGAATTAACAAGGTGAGGTTGTAAGAAATAAGGTAATATTGGTATGCAAAGGATATTCGTAGCAAGAAGGTATAGATTATGAAGAGACATTTTCCCTTGTTGTAAGGAAATATTGGTATGCAAAGGATATTCATAGCAAGAAGGTATAGATTATGAAGAGGCATTTTCCCTTATTTCCATAATTGAAGTAGTAAGGATGTTCTTGGCTTATGCAGCAAGTAAGAAATTCAAAGTCTATCAAATGGATGTAAAGTTAGCATTATTGAATGGAGAACTTGAAGAAGTCTACATTAAGAAACCTAAAATATTTCCTTTGACAAAAGAAAAGGACTATTAGCATGAATTTTTATGGTATTCCTTTTAGGGAGTATCCTAAACATTGCTAGAGCATTGCAGAGATTGTTTATGATTGAAATGTTGTATTCATCACTATGTTTGTCATTGATGTCAACATAGTAGTATTTCTATGAAGACTGGCAGAGTAGCAAATATAGATCAAGGTTGTACAAATAAAGTATTAATGATCAGGTGAAGTGTAGTTAAGGACATGATCTAATTAATGTCCTAATGAAGTGGTTAAGTTCACATACAAAAAGTTGAAGACATGCAGAAGATATTATTGAATTATAGAGAATAATTTGCAAACAGAGTACTTGAGAATCAATTTTTGATGTTTGGATTATATCTTCTAAGAGAGATAGAATCATGACATGCAAGGATAGATAGTGACAAAAGACAATTTGATAATGACATCAACAAGTGTACAAGATTTGAGGTTGAGCGTGTGAGAAGTTGTAAAGACTATGAGCTAACAATATTGTATTTGATTGTAAAATAATTAACTATCCTAAAGAGGTCCCATTAAAATTAATTGGGAAAGCCCCAAGGCTAACTCAAGGAATTTTTTGAGGATATGGAATAAAAGAAGGATATTTTCCTTTTTTGCATGTGTGTATCAATGTGCATGAAGTGTGAAGTGTTCAAACAAGAGCAAAGTATTTGGTAAATGCAAGTAAGTGATCCAAGGGATTATTGGATGTGAAGTTGGTGATCTAATATTGAGATAAAAAGAGGAAGTTTTGTTGATAGGATAGAGAAAGTACTACTATAGTTTACTTCTATTATTCTACAAGGAATAATATAGATATCAGTTGGACAATGAGTTCGGTGGTCTTGCCCCTAAAACTATTTGGACAGTGGGTCCATCTGCCTTCTACAATTCCTATCAGGGTTGGAATCTCCTAACAGGGATTCAAAGTCTCCTAACAAGGACTGATATGTAGTGAATTTATTTTATTGACTCCTAATAGGGTTCATCCTCTAACAAAGAATATCTATATTAGTACATCATTTTGTGGATACCATCCCCACCGAGGTTTTTCCTTTGATCAAGGGTTTCCCTAGTTAACATATCTAGTGCTATTGTGTTTGAGTATCTTGTTATGGTTGTTGGTTATATTGTTCACATACTTAAAGGATAATAAGGTTGATAAGAGTTTTAAAATTTGGATAATTGATTTACCCACCCCCCCCCCCCCCACCAAGTTGTATTGGTGGACTTTACTTTCTAACAAGGACATGGTATGTAGATTGAAGAAAGAATTGTATGGTCTAAATCAAGCACCTAGAACTTGGTATGCAAGATTGAACAAGTATTTGGAAAAGTTGGGATTTTCTAAAGGTATAACATATAGTAATTTTTACTTAAAAGAAATTGAGAATGGATTGTTGATTATTGTGACATTTTTGGATGACATAATCTTTGGAGATAATTGTAAGGAAACTCAAGTGCGGAAATAGCTTCCTACACTAATCTCATAAGGAAAGTATGATGCAAATCCTATTAAAATCTTCTACACTTACAGATTCAATATCATGTAAATAACAATATTGTAGCCAACCATGCATACAAAAAATAGACAGAGAAAGGAACAGATAACACAAGGATTTGTCGGTGGGGAAAAACTTTTCGATAAAACAACCCCACCCCTTCAGAACCTGCACAATGTATTATCTTCAACACAAGGTTACAATACACTTGCAATGCAAGTTCAACATCGACAACATAAGACTCCAGTAGCTACTCACAGTACCAAAAATACACCTTTTTTGCATCTCTTTGCAACCCTAAAAATTCTTATAACATGCGCTTCACTTTAGGGCTACTCCCAAAAGGTAAACCGTATTAGGGTTTTACCATTCTCTGAGAAAATAGGAACCCCACTATTGGGGTAGAGTGTACAGTACTCAAATATCTTAGTTGCCACATGTCTTCACCTATCATTGAATCTTCCTAACATAGCTCTTACGTGTCATAGGAATCCTTCATAACCATTTTAGTCATGATCTCCTTACACACAATTCAAGATGTCGACACATCAATATTATTTGCAAGAAATACATTTTATAAAAAAAATAATAATGAATAGGAATTATACAAGGTTGAGACACCTTATTCCTAACAATAATGATGAAGCAAGTGACAAATTTTTTGATGAAATGAAGAATGAGTTTGAGATGAGCATGATTGGTGAGGTGAAATTTTCTTGGGTCTACAAAACTATGTAGAATAATGATGATATTTTCCTATCACAAACTAAGTATTTAAAAGACTTTTTGAAAATATTTGGCTCAAAAAGTTGTAAGCCTATTGGTACACCTATGATAATTGGTCACAAGCTATCTAGCAAAGATGAGATACCTAAAGTTGAGAAAAAGAAGTAAAGATCTATGATTGGAGGTTTGCAATATCTGACTCACACCAAACTAGATATAGCAAATGCAAGTTGTATAGTAGCAAGATTTCAAGAAAATCCTAGGGAAGCACATTATGCAATAGTAGAGAAAATATTTAGATATTTGAAGGATACACCTAATTTTGTTTTGTGGTATGATAGATCAAGTGATTTTACTTTATGTGCATATACAAATACAAATTGGATAGGTAGTATGGATGATAGAAAAGTACTGGTGGTGAAGTAATTTTCCTTGGAGGAAGACTGATTTCTTGGCTAAGCAAGAAACAAGATTGTATCTCATAGAGTATAGCTAAAGCAGACTATGTAGCAGTAGCAAACAATTGTAATCAAATTATGTGGATAAAGCAGATGTTGAAGGACATTGGGATAGAGTTTTTAGAACCTATTATCATACATCATGATAACACAAGTACAGTATGTCTAAAAATCATGTGTTGCATTCTAAGACTAAGCATATATCCATTATCCTATTTTGAGAGAGAAAATTATAGAAAAAGAAATCAAATTAGAGTGTGTGAGTACAAAGGAGTAGATTGCAGATATATTTACGAAGCCTTTACCTAAAGATACAATTGAGTATTTGTGAGGTATGCTTCGGGTTATGCCCCTACCTACTTTTGAGTAGATGATGTAGAAAATGCATCGGTCTAGTGGTATAGAGCACTGTTATTTATCTAGATTGAATGTTGATACTTCCTGTATGGGGGAGTTTCTATGATAAGAAGATTTATCAAGGACTCTTGATATATGGTATAGAATAGTGTCTTTGGACACTTGAGATGTTTAAAGACTTGGAGCAGGTGACTGACACAATGATGACTTTGTCATTGATGTCAATGGGGAGAAGTGTACATGAGAAACATCCTCTAGCACAATGGGGGAGAGAGAGTACATGATAACTTCTTCTAATAGTATGTAGGAGATGTATGTATGGGGGAGAATTGTTCATGAGTATATTGATGTCAATGGGGAGAAGCATTGAGTTATATCAATGGGGGAGAAGTTGTGAACAATTGATTTCCATCCATGTAAGAATGAGGAAGCATAGATAGAACAATGTTCTTGTAAGTTTCATATTCGGTTGGCGAAGAGGATTTGAAAAGAAGAGAGCAACAACAGAGTTTGATTTGGTATTTTTTTTGGAACTTAGATGTTTTTCATCTATGTTTCCAGCAATGCCAAAGGGGGAGATTGTTAGCATGAATATTGATGGTATTCCTTTGGGGGAGTATCATAAGTATTGGATAGATAGATTATATGATTAAGATGTTGCATTCATAACTATGTTTTTCATTGATGTCAACATAGTATTATTTTTGTAAAGGTTGGCAAAGTCGCAGACAGAGAACAAGGCTATACAAACTATGTATTGATGATTAGGTCATGCACTGTTGAGAATATATTCCACACCGTGTCATCATGAAGTGGAAAAGTGCACAGACAAAGAGTCGAAGACATGTGAGAGTTATTTAGGAATTATAAAGGACAGTGTGCAAATAGAGTACCTGAGAAGTGGCTTCTAATGTTTGGATTGTATCTCCTAATAGAGATAGAATCGTGATGAAAAATTTACATAGTGATAATAGACATCCTGATGATGATGTCAGTAAGTGTACAAGTTCAAAAGTTGCACATGTGAGAAGTTGTAAAGACTATCAACTAATAGTGTTGTGTAATTTTAAAATTATTATTTATATTAATGAGGTACTATTATAATTAATTAAGAAAGTCTCAAGGCTGACTCAAGGAACTATTTTGAGGATATGGTATTTAGGAAGGTTATTTTCCTTTGGTGGAGTGTGATGTAGTAAGTAAATGTATGGATTTAAATGTGATTTGTGAAGTATTTGGTAAATGTAAGTGATCTAAGGGATTATTGGATGCAAAGTTGGTGATCTGGTATTAAGATCAGAAGAGGAATGGTCCTGTCAAGAGGATAGGGGAGTTTGAGATTATTCATTTCTATTATTATGCTAGGAATAGTACAAAGATCAGTTGAATAGTGAGTTTGGTAATCTTTTTCCTAAATTTGTTTGGACATTAGGTCCTTATGCCTTCTACAACTCCTAACAAGGTTGGCACAACTTCTAAAAGGGTTGGAATCTTCTAACAGGTATTCAAAGTCTCCTAATAGGGACTGATATGTACTAAATGTATTTCATTGGCTCTTAACAAAGTCCATCCTCTTAAAGGAACTTTTATATTAGTACATCATTTGTGGGTACCATCCCCACCAAGGTTTTCCCTCTAATCAAGGGTTCCCTTGTTAACATATATGATGTTATTGTGTATGCATATCTTCTTATTGTTGTTGATTATATTATTTATGTGGTTAAGGATTGATAAGGTTGATAAATGTTTTGATAGTTGGATAATTGATTCAACACCCCCTCCCCCCAACCTCTCTCAGTTATCTTGGTGGACTTTACTTTCTAATAGCCTCATCTATTCATGCTTCTATCTATCTTTTTATTGCTTTAAGTGGCTCCTTAAGTGTGATCTCCTGCATTAATTTGTAATATATTATGATCATAACAATTGATGCAATGTTTCATCTCTTCTCATTTTTATTAAGATAGGGGAATGACCCTTAACTTACCTCTTAGAAACACATATGCATCCTTAGGTAATACTTTAGTGAATATATCATCTATTTGCTCCTTTGTGTTCACATACTCCAATCTCACTTATTTTCTTTGAACCAACTCTTTCAAGTAATGATACTTTATTCTAATGTGCTTGGTCTTTGCATGCATCACATGATTCTTAGATATGTTTATAGCACTTGTGTTATCACAATAAATCACAATAGATTCAGTAATCTCTTCCCTCATATCTTTCAACATTTTCTTGATCCACGCAATATTTGAAAAATTAACTATTATAGCAACATACTTGACCTCTACTATGGGTTGAGAAATATAACTTTTCTTCTTGCTTGTCTATGAAATTAGTCTCCTACCTAGAACAAAAGTGTCTCTACTTGTACTCTTTTTGTCATCAATATTTCCAACCCAATCAATATTTGTGGAAGCTTTCAACTCAAACTTATCACTCTTTTTGTACCATAAACTATAATCTTCTATTCCTTTCAGATATATCAGTATCCTTTTCATAGCCATCATGTGATTTTCTCTAGATTAGCAAAAAATCTTGCAACAATACCAACAGCTAATGCAATGTTAGGTCTAATATGTACAACATATTGTAATTTTATAATCATTGACCTATACAATGTCTAATTTACTTTAGCAAAATCACCATTTTTTGAAAGTTGTGACCACTGACCGTAGGTGTTCCAACTAGTCTTGAATCTTCCATTCCAAAGGTCTTCAATATCTCCTTGATATACTTTGATTTTGTAATGTATATACCTTTCTTCATCTAATAAACTTGTAAACCAACAAAGAACTTAATCTCTCCAAATGATATCTCAAATTATTTCTTCATCACATTATCAAATAATTTTCACAATAAATCACGTCCTCCAAACATGATATCAACAACAAAAAAATCAATTAGCAATATCTTGTTCTCAAATTCACTTTTGAAGTACAGATTTCTATTGTCATTAGTTCTTGCAAAACTAATTTTCACCAAATATGTATGTAACCTTTCATACCATGCTCTAGGGACTTGTTTCAAATCATATAATGCTTTGTGCAGTTTTCATACCATGCTCTTCTTGCTTGGATCAACAAATCCTTTAGGTTGTTCAATATAGACTTCTTCTTCTAAGATTCTATTCAAAAATGTAGATTTCATATCCATTTGGTATACCTTGAAACCTTTGTAACAAACATATGCAAGCAAATTTTCCACTCCTTCCATGCTTGAAACTAGAGAAAATGTCTCTCCATAGTCAATTCCTTCCTCTTGTACATATCCCTTACAAATTAGTCTTGATTTATTTCTTATGACTTCACCTTTCTCATTCACCTTGTTTCTGAATACCCATTTTGTTCAATTCACATTCTCATCATTTGGCCTTGGTACCAGTATCCATGTCTTATTCTCTATTTGATTAATTTTCTCATTCATTTCCTTAATCCAATCTTCATTCTCCAAATCATATTGGATTGATTTAGGTTCTAACTCACATAGTAAACATGTATCACTCTTTAACTTGCTTCTTGTCATGACTCCTAAATCTTTGTCTCCAATGATTTGATCAGGTTTGGGATTTCTCCTTACATACTTTGCTAAGATAGGTTTAGGTCTTCTCTCTTCTTTTGGAAATTCACTTGGTTCTACTTTCTAATCTCTTTCTCATCTACTTCAGAAGTCTTTGAAATAACTTGGCACTATATGTTTGATGTTTGGTTTCCTCTCTCTAACATTTGACTTCATCTCTCTATGATTTAGCTCCTACAACATGATGCTCGACAACATGCTTATGCTCAGTAGAGCTTTTCTGTTGAACCTTGACAGTGCGTGACTACTAATGTTTGACAACCTCCTTCTCTAGTTCAGGTAATGTATTTAGTTTTCCTTCATAGATGTAAATAAATTTTCTATAATCTTCAAGTTCTTTCTTGCATTCCTCTTCATTTTTTTCTACAAATTCATCAACTCTAACATTTGAACTTTCTACAATTTTGTTAGTGTTAGAATTCAAACACGTATATGTCTTTCTTTTAGATAAATATCCTAAGAATATACCTTCATCACTCTTTGCATCAAGTTTTCCTTTCCTTGCATCTTTTAGTATGTAACACTTGCTACCAAAAAAAATTGAAATAATTGACAATAGGTGCATAGCCAAACCAAAGTTCAAAAGGGTCTTTTATTTGTACCTTTCATAACTTAAATTGAGTTCAGTGTATAAAGAGAAGTACTCATTGCCTCTCTCCAATCCTTTTTTGAAACATTATTTTCCATCATCAGTGTTCTTGCACAATCCATGATTAATCTATTCCTTCTTTCTTCTATCCCATTCTGTGGTGGAGTCCTTGGTGCACTCATTTGTCTTTTGATTCCTTTGTCATTATAGAATGTATTGAGCTCATCTTATATGAATTCACCTCCTCTACTTGATCTTAGGCATTTAAAACTCTTTCTTATTTGCTTTTCAAATCTAGCTAGATACCACTTAAACAAATGAAAAGCATCAATTTTTTCTTTAAGAAACATCATAGTCATCATTCTAGAGAAATCATCAACAAATAGAATAAAGTATTTTTCACCATAGTAACTTAGGACAACATAAATAAGTATGAATCAATTCCAAAATATCATCAGAAGAGTAGGTCTTGCTCTTGAAACTACACTTTGTCATTTTTCTAATTTGACATTGTTTGCATATCAGTTTATCATGTTTACTCAATCTTGGTAACCCTCTTACGCTTTTCATCTTACTAATGTTTACCAAATTATCAAAATAGACATGACATAACCTCTTATGCCATAACCAAACATCTTCAAATTGTGCAAATAGACAATTATCTTCATATAGGTCTAGATAGAACAAGTTACCTCTTGTTTGATCTTCACTCCCACTTAGTTCACTAGTATCATCATAAATCTTTGCCCTCTTGTTTTGGAATTCAACTAAGTAGCCTGAACTATCCAACTATGCCACACTTAACAAGCTATATTTCAATCCATCAAGCCAATATGCATTGTCACAATTGATCTTGTCATTCAGTATAATTAATCCTCTACCTATCACATAACATGTTGCATCATTTCCAAACTTAATACTACTTCCATTATAATGTTCTAGCTTTTCAAATTTATTTGTATCACCAGTCATATGATGTGAACAACCACTATAAATTATCCATTTGTCATTCTTATTCACATGTGAGATTAAACCAATTTTTTTCATCTACATCAGATTCATCTTTCTTTTCTACATAAATAACTTCTTCACTATTTTCATCATAATCACTATTAGAACCAAATTCTTCAACAATGTAACAAGATTTCTTATATTTTTCTTTGTAGTATTTATTACCTCAATTGTCTCTAATGTCTCTCCTTCCTCAATTTTTTTTTGTCTTTCATTTCATCATTCTCATCTTTTTCAAGACATCTTGTGGCAATATGACAAACTTTGTTACATGTAAATATAATTATGGGGAGTTTACCTTTATATTTGCCTTTTCCTCTTGGAAGCCTTCTTGTCAATAATGCTTCTAGCTTATCAAGGTCATCATTTGATTTGATTTCACTATCCACATGCTTACTCTTTTTCTTTATTTTAGATCAATCAAGAGTTAATTGAAACTTGAAAGAACATTCAACAATAGAAGGTGTACAGTTGTCAAAATTTGAAAATTCAAATGCAGTGAGTCTACCAATTAGACTATCCAAGGTCAGATCATTACCAAGTGTAAATATCAGCGCTCAAATTGAAGATACATTAATTGTATAGATAGGAAATAAAGTCCTAAATACCTTTCTTATCACAATCTCATCAAATATGTTTGCTCTAGCTCCTCTAATAGCATTCACAACTTCTTTGATTTGGCCATAATACTGTGCAACAATTTTTCCTTCTTTCACTCTCATGTCATCAAACTCCCCTCTCAAACATTTTGCTTTAGCCCTTAACACATTTTTGTCTTCTCCATGGATTTGTGCCAACTTAACCCACATTTTCTTTGCATTAGTACACTCCTTCACATCATAAAATTTAGCATAACTCAGGGAGGATGTCACATCTATCATCATTTGATTGTGCTCATGTTTCTCCTTTATTTTCTCAACTGTCACGGGTCTAGGAACTTCAATATATTCATTTTTCAAGTAGTACAATGTAGAATATCCAATTCCAGATAGATGTAATCTCTTCAGTCTTTTCCATGTTGGGAAGTTCTCTTTTTTCAACTTAGGTACCTCTCTCTTATACATCTTGATCTTTAGCTTAAGTCCCTTCAAACTTTCCTTGCAAGCACCAAAGCTTTGATACCAATTGTTAGAATGATACGAATAACTAAGAGGGGGGGAGGGGGTGAATCAATTATCTCGGGTTTAGATGTACCAATTCAACTTTTACTAACTTCAAATTACTTATTCAAACTTATAAAACCACTCAGCCAATATTACAACTCATCAACAACTTAAGTTATTCATTCATCACTTAGCTCTCTATTCAGTATATATCAACTAACAAAAATAAAAATAATTAAATAACATGCATCATGAAAATAACACTCACACATATATGACACTGAGATTTAATGTAAAAACACAACTTGGGAAAACCACCAAGTAACATGCTACCAATTTTCACTCTTCTAAAGTGAGCTTGGTTAAGATTCAACCCTATTAAAGGTTTCAAAACACACTATTAGGTGTGATCTTGCTAAAGTAATTAATCACCCTATTAGGAGTGTCCTAGTTAGATATCTTTAGGTCATTCCATTAAAATATCACATTGATTAAAGGATTTACAAATGATTGTTAGGTCAACCTTGATTAAAGGATTTTTAATGCTACAATGGTTAGAAAGTAACAACTAGGTTTGATCCATTAAGATACACATCACTTTGCAAATTTAGATCTCCATTCGACTTATTTATTGGTTCATTGACTAGACTTTACTATATTCTCCATCTCTGATGTTCTTGACAACTCTTCAAGCAATCACACTTCACCAATCTTCTCACTTTTCCTCTGTTATCCTATTCTTCACAAATCCCTCATAAAAATTGCCAATCAACAATGAACCAACCTTCCAAAACATCTCTTGTCCCTCCTTAAAAAGGAAACTTTGATCTTTTTCCACTTAAACATCATTGTAGATCTTAGGGTTTGATCAGATTCATTAAATATGTCCATCATTTCATCCTTCTACTCCTTTTTTGAAATCTATAGAAACTTCTCTTTAAATCCTTGCCTTTGATTACATAAAAAAACTCAATTCATGCATTAAATATGCTAGCTCATCAATCCTTATCATTCACATGTTTTGACCAATCTTTAAATTCAACTATATATGTCGGCCTCAAACTCAATTCTTTTGCAAACTGTTACTTTTCTAACACTCAGTCATCAATGTATTCTTATGCTTGGTTAACACTATGTAGCTCAGTCTCTATTGTTTTATCTAGCTCGGCTTTCACTAGCTTGCTCGATCACTACTAAATTTTCTCCTTCATCTTGCTCAACCATAGCTATCACTTGGTTGATACTATTTTCTCAACTATCTCTTAAGTGAGAAGCAAATGTTTTGATACCTCCATTACCTCTAATCTTTTCTCAAGTTGTTAAACTTCTAATGTGAGAACCAAATGCTCTGATACCAATTGTTGGAAATATAAGGTAGGCTAGGTTACTGAGAGGGGAGGGGTGAATTAGGAACCAGCAAAAATTTAAACTTAATTTCCCAATTATATCATCACCACATAATTTGATCCAGTTGAATGCATGAAAGAATCAAAGTTGTCCTATTAAGGCTTACAATTGACCATTTCTAGTGATCTGCCCTATTAGGAGCAATAAGGACTATTAGGTCCACCTTGTTAAAGGATTTACAAACATACAGTGAAGTATACACTATGTTAAGAGATTTGACAAAAGATTATTAAGTCCACCCAGTTAAAGGATTTGATTGATGCGCCTTTTAGGATGAATTAGTGGTTAATCTTTGATCTACAACTTTAATTTGTTGAATGAGATTCCTTGAATTGCAATGATAACCTTACTATGATAGATAAGTCTTCACTATACCATATATTACTTGTAGCCTTCTTTAGTTTGCACTCATCTACTTATTACTTTTTCATATACTTATTACTTTTTCATATACTTATTACTTACATTTGGGTATGATACAATATATTACATATATACCAATCCACTTAATTACTTTTTGGAGTCGGCTATAATACCAAATTCATCATAATTCACAAAGTTGGCCTATTTTTGTAACTCAGGTTCTGAAGACAACTCAATGATGTTCTAACACTCAGCAAACACTGTCAACACTCAACAAACTCTGGCACTCATTTAATGTTGAAGTTGGTCCATACTGATCACTTTGAGTAGTAGGAACTCAGTGAGCACTGTATAACTCGGTGAATATTGAGAAACTTGGTAGATACTGAAACACTCGGTTGACACTACATGACTCAATCAACACTAGATTCTCTTTGTTAACACTATGAGCTTAGTAGACACTGATATACTTGGTTAACACTACAAAGATTGATTAACACTAAAATCTTTATCACTTCTACTAAAAAGATCAATAGACTCTACTATGCTTAGGGGATATTGTAAATTGTCTCAAATACTCGATAGATACTATGAAGCTCAGCATGAACTGCAATCTAACTATTTAGCTTGGTAGCAATTGAAACCAACTAACTAAGTGCTAAGTCAATAATAGACAAATTGACATTAATGTCAACAATCTCCCTCTTTAACATTAGTGACAAAAACATTTATCATACCAAAAACTTGAATTTTCAAAATTACAAGTCAAAACTCCTTAATCAACAATCTGGATCTTCAACTTAGTTTTGACTAATGTCTATTGTTGTAGCACGATAAACTCTTACTCTCTTTTTACTCTGTTTTATTTTACTTTTCAAAATTGCTTTTGTAAACATATTTTTTGCTATTTTTACATGTATCTCCATATTATTACTCCCCCATACATACATCTCTCCCCATACATATATCTAAAGTATGATATAATTCTCTTTCTATACAAATAATTTTCTCCCCCTTTTTGACAAAAAGGAAAAAGGTTCAAAATATTTATAAGTTAATACCAAAATATGACAAGAAATCACTATCTACCTTCAAAAATATTACCATGGTCTTGTCCTAATTCTCTTGCAATACCTTAGATACATGCAAGGCTTTTTGTACTTTTGTTTAAAGTTCCATCATGTGGTCAGGTATGGACAAGTTACTATCATGAATCAAAGTCTTTGCATGTACAATGTGCTTTTGCAGTGTATCCATGTTTGGAAGAATTATACCTTGAATATCTTCAACTGTGGCCCTAATCTTGGCTTCCTCCCTTAGTAATTCTACCCAAATATCTATCAGGTACCTGATCTTGACAAAATGTACAGAACTACAACTAAGATCAAGTGATAATTGATGTGCACTTGCCTCCACATCTTCATCTATCTTGGATAGTTTACCTTAATCTCCTTAGTAAAGATAGATGTGTCACTCAACTTGACAAATAAAGAAACAACATTATTTACATATGTTTCAAGTGTAGCAAGAATGGAAAATAATTCTACTTGATTGATATCTATCTTTTGTGCTACTTGCTCCAAAAATTTGTCTTAAATTTTTCTTTCTTCCCTCTGCAAAATTTTTTCCTGTCCATTCAGTTCTTCATTGTATTTGTGGACAATTTTAACCAATTGATCCAAAATAGGTTGTTTCTCATCAACCTTAATGCTCATTGCATCAACAAATATGCTCCTAATATCTTCAAGTACCTAGTTTTTCTTTTTCCTTTCCTCTCTAAGTTTTTGTTGCCTTAGTCTCTTCTTCCAAATTTCTCTAAGAGTATCCATCTGATCAGGAGTCAGATTGGAAAGATCCCAACCTGGTATTACAATTCCCTCCTCTAGATCAATTTCCTCCTTGGAGGTTTCAACCTCTTGACCCTTTTCCTTATGATTAATAGAGGAAACAATTTATTTTCCTTTATTCAAAACTTTAGTGCTCGGTTGAGATTGAGTCTCAACTATCATTACACTAATAGAAATAACACTAATAGCAAGAATACCTTGTTGTTGCTCTATCAAGCTTGATGCTAGAATGATCTAAACCCACTGCTTGATAGATGAAGTGTTAGACACTTCACTCATTGAAGTATTTAGTAATGCTGCTCCAGAGATTGGTTGGGTGCTTGGTGATCCAGTTTTAACCTCAACCAACTCACTAGAAACATTCTCTGAGCCAAATTGCACTAAGTCTTCACTTGGAGAATGAGGAAGGGAAGTCATAACCTTTGCTGCTATCTTCTCTGAATCAGTATCCTCAATACTCTAAATTTCTAGAAGACTTCCTCATGTAGCTTCTTGTTCTTCTTCCTCATCAGCATCATCAGTATCTACATTTTATATTTCATCATCTCTTATTTTTCATCCTCTTCCATGTCATCTTCTTCACCATCCTTATCATCAATTTGCACAACATAGTCACTAGGATTGTGCAGCTCATCAATGTTTTTGTCCTTTGTAAGGATCAGCAATGAATTGAATTTTGGAGTAAGCTTCTACTCATTTTTCTTCAATGATTCCCCAACTTCCTTGTCTGACAGATTAGGCATAAGTTGCCTCAAGGTATGTTATCTAATATCCTTAGCAATATTTAGTGCATTCCTCCAAACTGGTGTAACTTCTTTTAGGATATTTTTGGGAACTTTTTTGACTAGTTCATTAGGAGAATACTTCTATTTTTCCATCTATACCACTAGGGCATCTTCAATTTATTTCTTCTCTACTACACTCTTGGTGTCATACTTAAGTGATTTGAAGGATGTCACACCTCCTCCTTCTTTTAGTCTTTTTAGCCTCTCTTCAAAAGTAGGGGCATTCTTCTAAAGTATGATCTGATCTACTTCATCCTCATAATCACCCAACTTTAGTTTCCTTTTAGATTTGGTGGATCTCCTTGTGAACATAGCAAGGGAAGACTTTGCAGGCTCTATTATTATGACCTTCCCTTTCTTCTTGGGAGGCTCCTCTACTTTAGGTTCTACTTCCTCTACATTCTCCTCTTCATCTTCATCTTAAACTATGTCATCTCCCTTACCTTCAATAAGTATGAGAGGAGAGCTTGATGACTTGGTGTTCTTAATGATTTTCTCTATTCACTTTCTTCCTCTATTCACTACCTGAGGAAGCTTGATTTCAAGTTCAATCCTTGCCTTGGCCTCCTTATATGTGCTAAAATATGTATCCTTTGGATCCATAGACTCATTCAAGAGAGTCTCAATAATTTCTTTGGTGTCATCAATGTTAACTTCATAACTCAAAGGTTTTACCCATGCCACTCTTGGCCTAACTGCTTGGATGTGAACCTTGTTATAGTCTAATTGAAAATAAATATCCTACTCATAGTCTTCTACTAACTTTTTAGGAATCCTATATCTTCTCTACATTTTCTCTTTGAATGTTTCAAAGTAGGCATCCAATATACTTTCAAAATTTTCTCCCATTTCAGCTATGAACTCATTTATTTGATATAATATAGGTGTGTCTTTCCTCCATACCACAATTCCTTTAGAAGGTAAAAAAAATTATATACAAAAGAATAAATAGGTTAAAAGAGAACTAAACTTACACAGATTATTCTTGGAGACTCGGATACTCTCCATGTTTTTTCCCAATTGACTCAATAGTAGCTCG
Organism: Cupressus sempervirens; assembly: GCA_028749045.1. NCBI lineage: Eukaryota > Viridiplantae > Streptophyta > Pinopsida > Cupressales > Cupressaceae > Cupressus > Cupressus sempervirens. The sequence continues at coordinate 240,378,588 of CM053783.1, forward strand.
ACAAGATCGAAAGATAAATTGTTTTTCACTACCTTTGGCGCTAGGTCAATTACTTCATAGGGGACATTGTTCAATATGTTCAAGCTATATATCTTATGAGAAATTACATGTATCCCAAACTTTATTTCCATCACTCCATTAAGTTTCATTCCTCTGCCATCCCACTCAACAAGAGTTCTCTTTGCTAGTTCAACCCGACCTAGGGTTTTTGTGGTCTTTGCCTTGTTTAACATTGACAACCTAGTAATCTTGTGTATCATCTTATTTGTGATCTAGATAGGGTGATCCAACCACAAATACATTTCATGAACTCTACTCAGGATATATCTAATCTATTTCCCTTGGAAATCTTGTGGCATATGCATAATGTGTGTCAAACCATTTGTCTCCAAATGTTTATGTTCGATTTTTAAAATACCATCCACAAAAAGTTCATTGAATGCCTAGTTCATTCCTAGGGTTCCAAGCTCTTGAATTGAACATTGATAAAATGATCTAATATCATGTATAAGAAGTACCTTTAGAGGTATTTGAGACTGCACTCTAACTGGCTCAAGTGCCTCTACAATTACTGGTGTCAATTTGAATGTGGGAGTCTTGCAATCCACTCCACAAATCAACATCTTTGAACCCTTTTTCTCTTTGCTACTTGAACATGTCATTCACTTAATTAATTCTTGAACATGATAATAATCTTTACTAGATATTGCTTCAAATTTCTTGAGGGCTCTAAAATCACTCTTTACTATTAGCTCTAAAAAATTACAGTGAAATGATTCGATCAAATTTCTACTTTCAACAAGATTTTCTCCTTATGATCATCATTAATGATTCATACAAATATTCACTCAGTGATAGGTTTTCCTCCACTTGGTTTGATCTTTATTTCTCAGAAGACACCTTCAACTCGGTAAGGTTACCACCACTGAGTCTAAACTTGGTACTCGGTAGAGTTCCCAACTTGACATCCGCATTCAGAACTTGGTAAAGATATGCAACCTGCCCTTGCTTGATAAGGTCTTGAACTTCCATCATCACTCAATTATCCTTGTGCATCTTAAATGCTAATATGGATCTTTATGCTTGTTGGCTGGAACTAATGTTAGATGACTTCTTCTGAATCATAGTTATAGTGATCTCCATAGGGGACTAACTCGAAGTGATTGTGCCACCCAACTCATTGACTTGGGTGTCAACAACTTCAAGACTTTGGCTTGCATTCTTTGGAGATTTTTGCACCCATTTCTACCTCTCTCTCTTTTTTATGTTATTAGCTTTAGCATTCTTTTCCATCTTCAATTCTTTCTTGGTTCATACAATTCTTGGCAAGATGTCCTAGTTTTGTACATACAAAACATCTCTTTGTTGTGTCTCTCTTCCTCATTTGATGTTTTACACAATTTATTCCAATGTGCCCATACTCACCATAGTAGTGAAATCTACACCATGTGTTGTAATCCCAACCAAATATTGCTTTCGCAATTTGCTCTATTGGGTTCCACTTCTTGGTCTTGCACTCTAAAGATTTATGTCCTTGTTTGTTGCAATTGTGACACTTTCCTTCAAACTTAGCTTTCTCTGTGTATTCACTTGCTCTATGGCCATGCTTATTATAGTTGTAACACTTTCCATTGAATTTTGCTTTACCATTTCTCCAATACTTATTTGATGTATGACCTATCTTACCACAATGATTGCAAGTAGGTCTTTTATTCATTTGAGCTCCTTGCTAAGATGATTCACCTCCATCTATTTATCCTAATCCAGCTTTATCTTTATGTCTATATTGAGTTTTCTCATTCAATTGATTCATGCTTTCTCGTGATTTCATTATTCTCTCATTAGTTTTTTTTTCCATGCTGAGATCATTTTGCATTCTTTCATTCTCAGTCCTTAGATTGATAAGCTCTTGATTTGCATCATTGAGTTGATAAATCAAGTCTATTTGTTGAAGGGATAGTTGATAGATTTCATTGTCTTTTCCTTTTATCTCTTCTTTAGCTTTGTCTTTTTGTTTCATGACTTCACACATTTTGATTGATTGAATTTCTTACTCTCTTTTTAGCTTTCTAACTTCTTCTTGAAGATTGAGATTCATCTCAAGTAGGTCTTTGATTGCTGCATCAGCTTCATTTGAACTTCTTTCTTGGCATAAGTCTTTAATTTTTTCTTCAATATAGAGATTGTCATTCATTTGTGCTACAAGATCTTTCCTTCTTTGTAAGGATTGAGAGAGTTGCTCCTTTGCTTTCTTGAGTTGTCCAATGGCTAATTCAAAATCCAACTTTTCATTCTCAATAACCTTTTCTAGCATGTATCCCTCCATTGCCTCTTATCTTTTCTCAAGCTATTAAACTTCTAATGTGAGAATCAAACAATTTGATACTAATTGTTCGAAATATAAGGTAGGCTAGGTTACTGAGAGGAGAGGGGTGAATCAAGAACCAATAAAACTTCAAACTTAATTCACCAATTAAATCATCACCACATAATCTGATCTAGTTGCATGTATGAAAGAATGAGAGCAATAACATTCATAACACTTTGACATAAGATGTTGTAACCCAGAAACCTTCCAAAATAGAAAGTAAAACTGGGGTGGGGATGATGCCCACAAGATTTATTGTTGCAGTATAAAGTTGGCCTATTAAGACTTACAATTGACCACTTCTGGTGGTTTGTCCTTTTAGGAGCAACAAGTACTGGTAGGTCCACCTTGTTTGTTAGTTAACAGTTTTTCCCTTGATTTTAAACCATAATGAGGGAAATTTTTGATAAACCAACTAATTGAATTCCCACAAAGGTGTAGGGAATTCTTTACTTAGTATTGCTTTGAAATACTATTAAATGCAGCTACCATTTTGAAAAGATATTAGTTAATTCCTCTTTTCAAGGAAAACCTTCCCAATGAGTATTTTTCTAGAAAATACTAAAAAGCTTTAAACAATAAATTCATAAAAATAAAGAGAATGTATAGGCTAAAAAACCATTCAAATCTAACAACAATAATCATCCACATGATTAATCATTAAAGATGAAAGCAACTTAATATTTTCCTTCTTCCCTCCAACTCTTTCAACCTTGAAACAAGTTTCTGAACTATAATAAGATAATGCAAAGCTTTCACAAATGATCCATCTCCACAAGAACACAAATTTCTATAGAATAGACAACAATACCTATTCCAGAAAGACTTTAACATATAAAACTACAGAGTTTTATATTACCTATCATAGAAAAAAAAAACTCAATTAAAGTTCAAAGTGTAGATACTTAATCAAAAATAGTTCTAGTTTTATATCTACCAAGAGTTGACACTTTTTAGAAGTCAGTTATTACATATATAAGCTCCCCAGGGTTGGATAACTAAATGCAAAATTACCCCACCAAGATAAGATAGTTTTTTTGGTTATTTAACCATGCTAACTGATTGAAATCAAATAAAGTAGAGAAATTAAAAGATAAGCAATAGCCAACTAGAAGACTCTAGGTGTCACAAGACTTTGTCTACGCCACCAGCAATCCTTCCAACTTTCTAGCTTTTGTATGCAGTAGTAAAGGATGAGATTATTGATTGGTGAGGTAGGTAAAGATAAGAAATCCTCTGTTTCCATACTTCTTTTTCCTTCTTTAACTCCATGATCTTTGCTCCATGTATCTCTGAGTGCTTCTAGTTGATTATCAACATGGCCTCAACATGCGCTATGTTGGAAAAATATTGTCTTCTAGGCATTTTCCTCTCTAGCACCTCTAGGAATTTCTTATGTAGTTGCCTAACAATATCTTCTATGGGGCCAATAGAGTCTTTCTCTTCTCCTGCACATTGTTTATGAAACCACTTCAAGTCTCTAAGGATTATGTCATCTATAACATCAAGCCCATACAGTATTTCTTTGATTTTGGTTATCCTGTGCATAATCACTTCATTTCTCCATTCAATACATTCCTTGATTTCATAGAGATTTTTATCATCCATAATGGCCATAGGGCTCTCAAAGAGAAACTTTTGCACGCCATACTCTTGTATTTCTCCAATCCACCCAATTACCTCTCTCTTTCTCATATCCTTTGATGTTTGATTCAACCTTCCTAACAATAGCAGAAGTCTCCTTTTGGGTCTCACTAAGAAGGTTCACTTGATTTATTATTTCATCTTGCACAAATTAGACCCATTCTTCAAATATCTTGGCCATAGCTTTGCACTTCTATAGGTTATCTAAACATTGTTGGTTGGTTGGAGATTTAATGTCAACAATGACAGACATCTCGTTGATTGGCTTTGGTGTTGGGTGCAAAATGGTGTTGACATACTGGGCCATATTCCTCCCAGCTTCTTTCATGTCGTATTTGTCCTTGGCATCTTTCCACACCCAGTAAGCAATCTTTTTTTAGATGCCTCAAATATTTTCATATCCACTATTCTACTACCCATTCCTAGGTCTACATTAGATACCTAATAATCTTGAGGTCTCAAATTCTCTTGGAGCTTATCCTAGGGAGGTTTGGCAATTTTTGTCGACCATCACCATATGCTCTTGTCAAAGTCAATTCAAGATTCTATTTTTGCCTTCTCTAATTTAGAAGATTTTCCAAGACATTTACTTACTAGATCATCTTTTGGCATGGAGAGTGGTACCATATACTTCAATTTTTCTCTACATAAGTTTCTAACCATTCGGGTGTCACAGATTCCTTTCCAGGTGTGGCAGTGGTACTAATTAGAGTCAATGTATCCACTGGTGCACTTCCTCCTTCGATTATTTTCTATTGGTCTCCTATTGTGTCAAACATATCAGGGCTAGGGATCTACTCTGTTACTATCTCAACTTCTGGAGAATCCAAATCTATTGTGATTCTACTTCCTATTCTGCTTTGTGCGATCTTTTTACTCTTGGTATTGGAACAAGTAGTTATTTTAGTGCTCACTACCTTAGGTTGAACTTGAAGTTGAACCTGAGGAACAAATGCTTCAACTTCAACTTCCTTTTTACCTGCAATAGAATCATCAATGTTAGAGTTAGAGGCGACAGATAGCTCTTTGGAAGGCTTATTTTGTCTAACTTTTCAATGCTTTTCTTTGGTTTGTTAAGTAGACAATTGATTTATTTTTCCTTTCAACCAATTTTCTATCCTCTTCAATACATCTGTCATTTGAGAATATAAATCATCTTCCTCTCTTTTGTTCCAATCTAGTTTAGGGATAGGGAAACACTCAATTTGTTCAATATACAAGGGATCAACCACCTCTTTGCTATCATCTTCCTCTATCCCACTAGCATCAAGATTAATTTTGAATGTTTGTACTTGGCCCATGGTCATTCTTGACCATAATCTCTTCCTTGCTTCAAATTCATCAAAACAATTAGCCTAGTAATCCTCTAAGTGGGGAACATGTCTAAGAGAGGATGCATGTTTGAGGTTTTCTCTAGAAAAACCCATGTAGTCAAAGTCTTTTCTAGAAAAGTAGGGTTTGAGGCACGAATTGGACATTATTGACTTTGTCAACATAGAATGTTTGATATTAGGGCATCTGTAGTGGTCAATTTCTATAGGAAACAGAAAAGCAAAAGTTTTCTTAATGTTCTCTGACAAATCCATAACACTGATGAGTTGCCTACAAATTTTTGATAGGATGACATTATCTAGGCAATAGCATGGCAATTTAAAAGGTTTGCCAATGAAGCCTCTGAATCTAAGATAAGTGAATCTAGGAAATTGGATATAATAACAATCATAAACTTTAATAGCCCATACAGATTCTTCAAATAGCCTACAATTTTCTTTACCCTGAAGCTCAATAATAAGTTTCCCCAGAAACACGTCATTAAATCTCTGGAATTCCTTATAAGGTTCTCTAGCTTGCAGGTTTCTATAGTGCTAGTAAATAGTCATGTCATCTATCTAAGGCTCATGTGGGAGACCTTCCCATTCTCTAGATATAGCTAGGATGTAAACCAAAAAGGAGGACATGAAGAATAGGCCAAAGTTATTCAAACCCAGAAGACCTTTATGTAACCCTTTAGCTATCAAATATGCCCAGTTAATGAATTTCTCTCCTTCAACAATTTATTGGATGAAAAAGTACATCCAATCCTCCTAGTGAAAGCCATGCTCATTCCCTTTTATTTTATTGAGCAAAAATATTATGTAGGTAATTTCCTTGATAAAATGCTCAATGGTTAGCAGATTAGGTAACCTTGAGCCTCCTAGTGTTGGCTTTAAAATCTAGGTCTATGCCACAATAGAGTCATAATCCTTCTTGTTTTCTTTGTACAAATGCTCGGCTTCTTCAAATGTACATGGCTCATAATGTTCTTTATGAGAAATCTTTAAGGATGAGTTGATTGTAACCCTATCAACTCTAGCCAAAACTTCACATGTGACTTTCTTGATACACCTGGTAAGGGGGTCATAATGGTTCGCACACTCAATGATCAATTCTGGGCATCATATGGCATACGAGAATGTTGTGGCTTCTACCAACCAAGTACTAGTGAGTTTCTGGTATATGGGTCCACCCTGTGCATTCTTAATTCTTTCAACCAGCTTGGATAAATCCACATTGACCAGGAAGGTGTCTTGAATCTCAGATAAGGAGCTCAATAAGTAGGGTTTCTTAGGCTTAGGAAGCTTAGGCCAAAAAAGAGTCATGATTGCTTTAACAGAGGACTGCAAAGATAAATGTTGAAAATAAACTTTAAAAAACTAGGAACAAAAAAAAAAAAATACAAAGAAGGTCATTTTATGCACTCACCAATTTCCACAAAGCCAAGCACTCAATTCTATTCTTACCAGCTTGATGTTTTGGGCTTCGACAAGGTAAGATAAGCAATTAAACTAGAAAAGGGGAGAATTTAAGGAGTGAGATTTTGGGAAATTATGGAAAGATATGGAGTATAGATATGGAGTGTGTAAAACATTGATACTAGCATGTTTATTTACTTGACAATAACTCTTATTCTCTTTTAGTTAATTATCCCCATCAAATCAGTATGTGATTTCACTTCTAATGATGTCAACTGATCATTACCTTCTTTTTCAAAAACAACTTATACTTTGACATGTGTTGCATAGCTATCACATTCATTTCCTTTTACATCTCAAGTTCCTAAAAGAATGTGGGGCCTTTAAAATCATGTTTATTTACCTAAAAAATCCCTATGGAAGAAACTAAGAGAAAACCATCAAAAAAAGGGAATTCAAAGTTGAAGTTGAAACGGCATTTTCTTGTTTCAACTTTAGCTTCAACTTTAACTTTGCACAAGACATGTTTGGGTTGACAAGAAGGCCGAAAGAGGGTCTTTTATTTTTGCACTTTCACAAATAATACCAACTTGAGCTTGAGGTTGAAGTAAGGGGTAAAGGATCAGGTTCAACTTCAACTTGGCAAAATTTGGATATCAACAATAACAGTGGCGAGACAAACATGGGGGTAACATTGTTAAAGGATTTACAAACATATAGTGAAGTATACACTCTATTAGGAGATTTAGCAAAAGATTGTTAATTCACCTAGTTAAAGGATTTGACTAATGCACTTATTAGGATGAATTAGTGGTTGATCTCTGATCTGTAACTTTAATTTACTGAATGAGATTCCTTGAATTAAAATGATCACCTTATTGTGATAGATAACTCTCTATTGTACCATTACTGCTTATAGCCTTCTTTAATTCACACTCATCTGCTCCTTACTTCTTTACATACTTATTACGTACGTTTTGATATGATACAATATTACATATATACCAATCCACTTAATTGCTTTATGGAGTTGGCTACAATACCAAATTCATCATAATTCATAAAGTCGACCCATTGTTGTAACTCGAGTTTTGAAGATAACTCAATGATGTTTTGACACTCGAAATACATTGTCAACACTCAACAAACTCTAGCACTCAGTTGATGTTGAAGCTTAATCCATACTAATCACTTCGAGTAGCAAGAGTTTGATCAAAACTATATGACTCGGTGAACACTAAGAAACTTGGTAGATACTGAAACACTTGGTTGACAGTACATGACTCAGTCAACATTGGATTCTCTTTATTAACACTATGAGCTCAGTAGACACTGATATAATTGATTAACACTATAGGGCTTGGTTAACACTATGATCTTCATCACTTCTACTGGAAAGCTTGGTAGACTATGGTATGCTCGGGCGATACTATAAAGCTTAACATGAACTGCAATCTGACTATTTAGCTTGATAGCAACTAAAACCAATTGAATAAGTATTAAGTCACTAATAGAAAAATTGACATTAATGTCAACAATGTGTGTGTGTGTGTGTGTGTGTGTGTGTGTGTGTGTGTGTGTGTGTGTGTGTGTGTGTGTGTGTGTGTGTGTGTGTGTGTGTGTGTGTGTGTGTGTGTGTGTGTGTGTGTGTGTGTGTGTGTGTGTGTGTTTATTTATATATATACATATACATATAAATATATACACACATACATTTGTATGTGTATATATATACACACACACATACATATATGTATATATATACATATACATGTTTTAAAAAAATTTACATTTTTTAGTTGTTCAACTTAGATCTCATTAAATAGTGCATACATAATGTTGTACATATATGTTTTAAATTAAAACTTGATTATTTATATTTGTTGGAATTCTTTTAGAATAACTGGGGGGGGACAGTTATTCAAGGTCTAGATGTAAAAATTAATATATATTTTTTCACAATTCAGTGAACCCTTAAAACTTTCTCAACCATGTATGCATTCATTATGTGCTAACCTAAACTGATATGTTACTATAACATTAACATGTAAAAATGTAAGGCATAAAACATATCACATCCATCAATACATTTGACACAATGATTTAACGTGGAAACCTAATTTGGGAAAAACCACCAGTAACATGCTACTCATTTTTCACTCTTTTGAAGTGATGCCCTGTTAAAGGTTACAACACACACTGTTAAATGTGACCCTATTAAGGGATTTCAATCACCCTGTTAAAAGTGAGCCTTGTTAGAGGACTTTAGGTCATTCACTTGGAATGCCACCCTGTTAAAGGACTTTCTAATAACTTTTAAGTCAACCTTTCTCCAAAGAATTTACCCTAATCTAATACAATTGTTAGAAAGTAATAGTGGAGATTTAATTTGATACAACTTACAACCTTACTTGCAGATTACAAATCACTATTCAGTCCTCAACTCTTCTTGGCTTCCAATCTTTGTAGTTCTGATAGCTTGCTCACCCTTCAAGCATTCATCCTCTTTAAGCCTTCTTGCTTAGCTCGCCATTACAGACTTCTTCTCTCTTAGATCACTTGATGAAGTAAACCCTCTTCCTTCTCCTTGTCATATTTTTGCTTCCAAAACTCTCTAACCTCTATCCAACATTGCTTCATGACCAAACATCCCTACATATAGAGAATTAGAACTCTTTTTCCTACTCATTATCCATCTCAAAAGTTAGGGTTTTCGATGGATTAGGTAAGATACAATGTATCTACCCCATATCTTGTCTTCTCTGGAAACTTCTCCTAGAATCCTTGAATTCGCCTTTAAAATGATTTACATAAGATTTTGTGTCTCCAACTCATCAATCTTATCTTCCTCCTGATTCACAAGTTCCAAGAAAACAAACTTGTCAACTTTTAATTGGTGAATCTTTGACCTTTTTCATAATGCAGTAGTTTGGCATTATCAATTTACTGATGCTTGGCACATAATGTGTTACTCGACATCTACTATAAAATCACTCGACATCAACTAGATTTTACTGGTGCTCAGCACCAACTGAAAATCACTCGGCATCAACTATCTTGCTTAGTACCTACTAACTTGCTCGGCATCCACTAGAAATTACTTTTACTTGGCTCCAATTGACTTTTTGCTTGGCTTGCACTAACTTTTCTCGACACCTTGTATTAACTTGGTCAAGCTTAGCAAATGATCTTTGTCCATCCTTTTTCTTCTGAACTTTCTAAGTGTAGCTAATCATTTTGTAACCTCAAGTAGATCATCAATACATTATATTATCACTGTCTTAACTGATTCTTGCACTTCAATACTTAATCATAACTCAACCTTTCCCCTAGGTACTTTTGTTACATCTTGTTGATCAAATCCTCTTTATCAATCAACTAAGTGATAGTGCTTGAAACATATAAGAAATTGTCTTACCAACATGTAGTAGGTTTGACATCAGTGATAAAATAATGATTGAAAACACTTCTTCAACAATCTTTCATTAAAATGATCTTTTCAATCATATATCAACAATCTCCCTCTTTGGCATTGATGGAAAACCAAACTGATCAAACAATCAAACAAATAATAAACTAACTAGGTTAAAACACTAAAGCAATACCAAAAAGAAAGCTTGTGAATAACACTTCTCCCTCTATCTGTATCTCCCTCTTAGGTTACAAAATATCCTTCTTATATGATTCTCTTTTGTCATGGATCAGTAGAATATCATAATATTTCCCTCTTATTCTTTTTGCTTTCTCCCTCTTTCTTTCTTTCATTCTTCTGATCTTTTGATTGATGTAATCTCACTTCATCTCCCTCTTGTGCATTGTACTTTCTATGTACTTTATCCCTTGATTGTTTGCTCTAATCATCTCCCATCTTGATCAGTTTATTGTACATTTTCCCTCTTTGACAACAATGCCAAAGACATATATTCAACACTTGGCATCTTTTGTATATGCAAATATAAGCTTTTGCAAGCTCTTCAATTTTCTCCCTCTATCACCTTACTTGTGACTAATTTGAATTTTTTAGTTATGTGATTACTTTACAAAATTTTCTAAAGTAAGATCCACTGCATCAATTTGTATAAAATGAATATCAGCGTGTTTGATGCAGGGTACTCCCTCTATCTTTTACATAGCCTTTGATAGGGGTATCACCCCTAATTTACCTTTGAGATACTCATAAGTATTTTTAGGTAATGCTTTGGTGAAGATATCAGCAATTTGCTCCTTCATGTTAATATATTCTATCTTGACCTCTTTGTCTTGAACCAACTCCCTTACATAATTATACTTTATTGCAATGTGCTTTGTCTTTGTATGCATATAGGATTCTTTGATATATTTATAACACTTGTATTATCACAATAAAGTGTCATCAGTTCAGTGATCTCTTCCTTCATTCCCTTTAGTAGTTGTTTGATCCATACAATGTTTTTGCAATTGATAGTAGCAGCAACATACTCTACTTCAACAATAGATTGTGAAGTACAACTCTACTTCTTGCTTGCCCATGTAACAAGTCTTCTGCCTAAGAAAAATGTTCCTCCACTGGTGATCTTTCTGTCATCAATATTTCCAGCCCAATCAGCATTAGTGTAGGCTTTTAATTCAAACTTTTCATTATTCTTATAGTATAAGTCATACTCTTATATTCCTTTCAAGTATCTCATTATTATTTTTACTGCCATCAAGTGATTCTCTCTAGGATTAGCAGAGAATCTGGCAACTATCCTCACAGTTAATGCAATATCAGGTCTATTGTGTACTACATATTGTAACTTGCCAATCATGGATATTTATAATATTTGATTGACCTCAACTAATTCATCATTCTTTGATAGCTTGAGTGTTGTTACCATAGGTGTACTTACTGGTTTTGAATCCTCGAGTCCAAATGTCTCCAATATCTCTTTGACATATTTTGAATGAGTGATATGTACACCATATTTCATTTGATAGACTTGTAATCCCACAAAGAATTTGATCTCACCAAACATTGACATTTCAAACTCTTGCTTCATCTAATTTGAAAAATCTTTACACAGAGCATCTTGTCCTCCAAATATTATGTCATCAACAAATATTTCAGATAATAGTATACCTTTTTCTTCATTAGTCTTCATGTACAAATTGTTGTTATCATCTATCCTTTCAAATCCAACCTTAACAAGATAAGTATGAAGTCTCTCATACCATGGTTTTGGTGCTTATTTCAATCCATATAGGGCTTTGTGTGGTTTACATACCATGTTCTTATTGTTTCTATCCACAAACCCTTCTGGTTGTTCTTTGTAGACCTCTTCTTTTAATATGTCATTCAGAAATGCAGACTTAACATCCATCTAATAGACTTTAAAACCTTTGTATGCAACATAAGCAAGCAAGATTCTTACTCCTTCCATTCTTGCAACATGGGGAAAATGTTTCGCCATAGTCAGTTCCTTATTCTTGTGCATACCCTTTGCAGACTAGTCTTGCTTTGTTTATTGTCACTTCACCATTTTCATCTAGCTTATTTCTAAATACCCATTTTGTGCCAATCACATTCTTGTCTTCTAGTCTAGGAACTAGGCTCCAAGTCTTGTTCTTTTCTATCCACTAAATTTTCTCTTCCATAGCCTTGTACCAACCATCATCTTCCAATGCATCTCTCACTATCTTAGGTTCCTTCATGCTTAGTAAACATGATTCACTTCTCAACCTATTTCTTGTCATTGACCTTGCATCTTTGTCTCTAATGATTTGATCTACAAGATGGTGTCTTTTGACATATTTGGACAATCTTGGCTCAGTTCTTGTGGTTGCATTATGTCTCTCAGCTTCAGTATAACTATGTGCATCTCTATCAAGTATTTTAGCATCTCTTTCATGTGTGCTAATCTCAGAGTCAGATTGTGCATTTTCCTCATTTTGCAACTTGGCATCTGAATGGAACTCAACATTCTTAGGATGTGACTCGACAGTTGTTGAAACTTGTTGTTGACTTGTTGCATGATTTATAGTATCTTCTTCAGTAGGCATTCCTTCATAATAATATGCAAATGTCTTGTAGTCTTTTGATTCTCTTGTAGTTTCAGCCTCATGTGCTTTTGTAAACTCATCAAAATTCACATTTGCACTTTCCACAATTTTGTTAGTGTTAGTAATTAAACACTTATAAGCTTTACTTCTTGTGGAGTAACCAAGGAATATACCTTTTTCACTCTTTACATCAAACTTTCCACTCTTAACATCTTTAAGAATATAGCATTTGCTTCCAAATACCTTAAAATATTTCACATTAGGTGGATGACCATACCATAGCTCAAAAGGTGTTGAGTGAGTACCTTTTTTTACTTGCACACGATTCAAAGTGTATACTGCAATACTTACATCTTCTCTCTAGTATTTTATAGCAACATTTTTCTCCATCATAAGTGTTCTGGCACAGTCTATTATTGACCTATTTCTTCTTTCAGTAATTCCATTTTGTGGAGGGGTCTTAGGTGTTGATGTTTGTCTCTTGATTCCTCTGTCGTTGTAGAAATCCTCAAACTCATTTGAAGTGAATTCACCTCCTCTATCTAATCTCAAATATTTCAAGCTCTTACCTATTTCTTTCTCAACTCTTGGCAAGTACCATTTAAACATTTGAAAAGCATCTTATTTTTGTTTTTGGAACATGACTGTCATCCTTCTATAGTAATCATTAACAAGTAGCATGATATACCTATCTCCTTTGTAGCTTTGCACTTCAATATGTTCATACAAGTTAGTATGAACAATTTCAAGTATTTCCTTAGAGGTATAAGCTTTACTTTTAAAGCTTGACTTTTTCATCTTGCCTAGCTGACATTGTTTGCACATTATATTTCCTAGTTTCTTCAACTTAGGCAAACCTCTAACTCTTTTCATGTTGATGATACTAATTAGATTATCAAAGTTAACATGACATAATCTTTTGTGCCAAAGCCATACATCCTCCAATTTTGCAATAAAACAAGTAGCATCTTCTATATCCAAATAGAATAAATTACTCCTAGTTTAATCACCTTTTCCAATTAGATTTCTATTTGTATCATATATCTTGGCTGATTTGTTTTCAAACTCAACTTTGCATCCCAAATTATTCAATTGTGACACACTTAACAAGTTATAATTCAATCCTTCAACATAGTAAGCATTGTCACATGAGATCTTGTATGTGAGCTTAATAGACCCTTTTTCCTTTTATTGAACATGGTGCATCATTACCAAATATTACACTATTTCCATCATAACAAATTAAGGTAATGAAGTTACTTTTTTCTCTAGTCATGTGATGTGAGCATCCACTGTCAATGATCCATTTGTCATTCTTGTTTACACAATTCATAAGTGCAATAGCTTCATCCTCATCTAATTCATCCTTCATTGCAACATATACCACTTTGTCATCATTTTCATCAGAGTTCTATTCATCAACAATGTAGCATGACTTCTTGCCTTTATCTCTATAGTCTCTTCCATCATCTTCTCTTTTGTTTTTGTGCTTGTTCCCTTCTCTAAAGTTCTTCTTCTGTGTACATCTTGCTACAATATGGCCAACTTCATTGCACTTAAAACAAATGATAGGCAGCTTACCTTTAAATTTACCTTTTCCTTTGTGAAATCTTCTAGCCAGCAATGCTTCCAATTGTTCAATGTCTTCCTCATCTATATTGTTGTCACTGGATGCATACTTTATCTTTCTTTTCTTCTTCTTTGGCTTTACCTCCTCAGAATCCTTCAGTAACAATTTTTCTTTGAAAGCTAATTCAATACTTTCTGGTTTGTAGTTGTCAAAATTAGATAACTCAAAAGCAGTGAGTGTTCCTACCAAACCTTCAAGGGTTAGATCATTCTTGGCATACATATTAACTCTTGGATTGTAGACACTCTAATGGCATATATAGGCATCAATGTTTTCAAGAATTTACTTAGCACAATATCATCATATATTTTACCAGTAGCACATTTTATTGCACTAACAACTTCTTTTATTCTAGCAACATATTGAGCAATGTTTTCACCTTCTTCCATTCTCATGTCATCAAACTTACCTCTTAGGCTCTCTGACTTGGCTCTTTGAAAATTTTTGTCTCCTCCATAGATGGTGTCTAGGTTATCCCATATCTACTTTACACTTTTAACATCTTTGATATCATCAAACTCAGCATAGCTTAGGGCAAAGGCAATCTCCAACATACCCTGATTGTGCTCTTTCTTTTTCTTCAAGTCTTTAGCAGTTAGTGTTCCTACTGTATCAACATGTTCTATTGTAATGCAAGTTTGTGCATAATCTCCAAATCCTCCAAGGTTTAGCTTCATCAAACTTTTCCATGCAGAAAAGTTATCTCTATTCAACTTGGGTACCTCTCTTTTTGACATCTTGATCTTTCTGCTTTTAGTACCTTAAAACTAATCCTCTTAAGCAATTGTGCTCTGATACCAATTGTTGGAATTCTTTTAGAATAATTAAGAGGGGGGGTGAATTAGTTATTCAAGGTCTAGATGTACAAATTAATATTTTTTTTCACAATTCAGTGAACCCTTAAAGCTTTCTCAACCATGCATGCTTTCATTCTGTGTTAACCTAAACTGATATGTTACTATAACATTAACATGCAGAAATGTACGGCATAAAACATATCACATCCATTAGTACACTTGACACAATGATTTAATGTGGAAACCTAATTTGGGAAAAACCACTAGTAACATACTACTCCTTTTTCACTCTTCTGAAGTGATGCCATGTTAAAGGCCAACCCTTTTAAAGGTTACAACACACATTGTTATATGTGACCCTATTAAGGGATTTCAATCACCCTATTAAAAGTGAACCTTATTAAAGGACTTTAGGTCATTCACTTGGAATGCCACCCTATTAAAGGATTTTCCAATGACTATTAAGTCAACCTTTCTCCAAAGGATTTACCCTAATTTGATACAATTGTTAGAAAGTAACAGTAGAGCTTTGATCTGATACAACTTACAACCTTACTTGCAGATTACAGATCACTATTTAGTCCTCAACTTTGCTTGGCTTCCAATCTTTGCACTTCTCACAGCTTGTTCACCCTTCAAGCATTCATCCTCTTTAAGCCTTCTTGCATAGCTCGCCATTGCAAACTTCTTCTCTCTTAGGTCACTTGATGAAGAAAATCCTCTTCTTTCTCCTTGTTAGATTTTCACTTCGAAAACTCTCTGACCTCTATCCAACATTGCTTCATGACTTGACATCCCTACATATAGGAAATTAGAACTCTTTTTCTCGCTCATTATCAATCTCAAAAATTAGGGTTTTCGATGGATTAGGTAAGATACAATGTATCTACCCCATATCTGGTCTTCTCTGGAAACTTCTCCTAGAATCCATTTGAATTCACCTTCAAAATAGTTTACATAAGATTTTGTGCCTCTAGCTCATCAATCTTATCTTCCTCCTGATTCACAAGTTCCAAGAAAACAAACTTGTCAGCTTTTAATTGGTGAATCTTCGATCTTTTTCATAATGCAACAACTTGGCATCATCAATTTACTGATGCTCAGCACATACTATGTTACTTGGCATCTACGATAAAATCACTCGGCATTAACTGGATTTTACTAGTGCTCGACACTAACTAAAAATCACTCGGCATCAATTATCTTACTTGGCACCTACTAACTTGTTCAGCATCTACTCGAAATTACTTTTACTCGGCTCCAACTGACTTTTTGCTCGACTTGCACTAACTTTGCTCGGCACCTTGTATTAACTTGGTCAAACTTAGCAAATGATCTTTGTCCATCCTTTTTCTTCTGAACTTTCTAAGTGTAGCCAATCATTTTGCAAGCTCAAGTAGATCATCAATACATTATGTTATCATTATCTTAACTGATTCTTGCACTTCAATACATAATCATAACTCAACCTTTCCCCTAGGTACTTTTGTTACATCTTGTTGATCAAATCCTCTTTATCAATCAACTAAGTGATAGTGCTTGAAACATATAAGCAATTGTCATACCAACATGTAGTAGGTTTGACATCAGTGACAAAACAATGATTGAAAACACTTCTTCAACAATCTTTCATTCAAATGATCTTTTCAATCATGTATCAATGATATTTACATTGTATATCTATGTGTAATATGCATGTGTAGATAACTTTATCATACATGTATCTTAGATATTTATAGACATACATCTTTACATCATACATTATGACATCTGGTACTAGGGCAACACCTACATCTTTAAGGGAGGGTAGTGTTCAAGGAGGGGTTAGTAGTGCTCAATCTGGTACAACACACAAATTGACATCATCTCATCAGGACAAACAATAGTTATTTAGAGATACCATTACTAGGCTATCTTGTGCTATCAAGGTCCTTGATTCTACAATTTTGACTTCTACCACCCTCCCTAACAGGGATAAGGTTACTAGTATGAGAGATAAGTTGTATCATACAATTTAGACAGTTGAATCGTGCAACCCATATGACCATATCAATAATGAGTCTTTTTATTCTTCTCTTTCTTGCAACATCACTAGCATTGTGAAGAATAGGCAATGTTGGTGTTTCAAAACATCAGGTTTCAAAAACCCAATGATGAGAACAAAATACATCTAGGGTAACTAATTCCCATTTTCAACATATCTATTTAGAAAATGGGGCCAACTATAAGGCTATACTCCTTCTTCTTCTCTAGAATCTACAATACCTAAGCAGGTGAACCTCAAATCCTTTCATATGGTACCAGTTTCAAAAGCATACAACTGAATCTAGATAAAGTAGATTGAAACCCCAATTTTTCTATACTCATACAAACAACACAAACATGAAAAAGCTAATTACATGGCCTATGAGCCTGACAAGCTAAGTGAGGGTAAATCCTTTCAGCTCTTCAACATAAAATGGAAAAGACTTTGATTAATGTGTTGATTATTAGCTAAACCAAGATATGAACAACAAACATATAGATCCAGTAGTTGATCAATGACTTATCTATTGGGCAAATTCCATAAATCACTAACACACATCCTTGGGAATCATTGATACATCTCATATATCAGGACTTCGAGATCTATCCTATCACTTTGTGAATCAAACATTTGCATCAAGACTAAACCTCATACTTGACCTATTCCTCCATGAAATTTGCAACCTTGTCAAATATATCAAGCATTCACTTGGGTCTCTTATCTAAGAATAAAATATGTTGAGACATACAACTCTAAGGAGTTGCAACCAGGTTTAAGCACTTTGTTCATAAACTACAAAAAATTATAGACAACATGAATATGAGACAAGAATCAGACTGAAGATAAACTTGTTGCTGCATTTTTATTCATTTCATTGAAACAAATACAATAGGATGTATGAAAATAACTCATAAAATAGCTTAATATACTAATACTATCTCTATAATTCATTCATTGTTGTTCATGAAAGAGAAATGTTGAGAATAGTGGTATCATAGCACTGAAAAACTTCCAAACTAGAACCAACCTTGTGGTGTCACAGCAATGGAAGAAAATATCCAAAAATTGGAACCCTTCCTCCACATCTTGCAGGAAATCCTTTTATAGAGAAGGATTGCAACAAGCTTCAAATGGGAGGACACATGTCAAAATTCTATTAGAAAATAAATACAAAGATATTTCTATGTGTTACTATTAAAACATTCTCTTTATTTGAACAAAAATAGGAAAGTAATATCAAAATCGACAGGTTACACTTACTATAGGACTCTTCAATTCAATTATATTTTTCTTCTACTGCCTTTAATCATGTATATCTTCAACTACTTCCCATCGGCATAGCC
This sequence comes from Cupressus sempervirens, assembly GCA_028749045.1. NCBI lineage: Eukaryota > Viridiplantae > Streptophyta > Pinopsida > Cupressales > Cupressaceae > Cupressus > Cupressus sempervirens. The sequence continues at coordinate 240,397,146 of CM053783.1, forward strand.
TTAATATCTCCAACTACTTCTAGAAAATTTATTTATTTCTTGGTGGATCGCTAAATCTGATTTTGTTCCACCTAAAATTCAAATCACCATTATTGCTATGTAGATCGAGCATCAATGCTCACCCTTCTTGGTTGTGTTTCCTCCTACTCGAGCTCTACAATTGAGATTTGAACCTAGTATTTTTGGCCACCTCAAGTTCTTCTATCCTCTGTACTTTCTTGAAATTTCATTGGTCGAGACCTATGTCACTTTTCTAACTCAAAAAAAGGGGAAAAAGTGCTTTCATGTCAAACCTAGCGTTTACGATCTTAGATCCTTTTGAAAATTTAAACCATTGGTATAATCTTATTCAAGGAACTTGGCCTTTACAATCTTACATACACTTCATTATCGCATGATTGAGGGTTCCCCTTTATATCTTTTACCATCCTAACCTTTTAGCTTGTCATAACATCGTATCACTTGCCATTTTCATTAGACACTTATGATGACATGATAATAGGATGATCGTAAGATCACACACTTCAAAACATACACCCGCGATGCTATGATTATATGGGATATCGTAAGATTGGGAGACCCTACACTTTACCTTTACGATCCTTCACTAGCCTTTACTTTGTAACATTAGAAGAGGGAAAATTTTATGCTTATGACTGGATGCTTAAAACCCTTATCGTAAGATCGTTATGTAAGATGGAAAATATGAAAATGGAATACGATCTCCCGCTTGAACACAAAACCTAGGGTAAAGGTTGTTGGAAATACAATAGGGAAGTAAACTCTAAGAGGACGGGGTGAATTAGCTCTTAAAACTTTCAACCTCAAAAACCATTCACCACACATCCATCTCACAATCTATGCATATAAGCTGAAATACCAAATTAAGCATATACATCCATAACATGAAAGTAAAATATTCAACACATGTATGACACAAGATATTTGGTTACCCAGAAACCCTCTAAGAGAAGGTAAAATTGGGGTGGGGATGACACCCAAAAATCTTCACTATTGCAGTAATAAATGTTAAAATTACTTTAGAATAACTAAGGGGGGGTGAATCAATTATTCAAGGTCCAAATGTCCTATTCAAACTTTTCACTAGGTATAGTGGATCCATTCAATCATTCATTCATCCAAGCTTTAACTTATCTAATCAGCAAGTTATTGTAAATCAACATGCAAGCATAACACATAAGATATCAACACATACCACAGTGATTTACGTGGAAACCGAATTTGGGAAAAACCACCAGTAACATGCTACTCAATTTTCACTCTTCCGAAGTGATGCCCTATGAAAGGCCTGCCTAGTTAAAGGCTTACAACACATTGTTAAATGTGACCTTATTAGAGGATTTAACCACCCTGTTAGAAGTGGGCTTGGTTAGAGGACTTTAGAACATTCACTTGGAATGCTACCCTGTTAAAGGATTTACAAATGGTTGTTAAGCCAACCTAAGTCCATAGGATTTTCATATCCAATACAATTGCTAGAGAGTATTAGAAAATCTTGACCTGACTACAACATACAACTTATCTTGCAGATCTTAGATCACTTCTCAGCTCATACCCTTGTCTGGCCTTCAATCTCTGCAACTCTTGATAGCTTGCCCTTCTTTCAAGCTTTGTCACCTTGAGTCTCTACAGTCAATGTACCAGTGCAATCATCTCTTCATGATCACTCGTAGAAGTAGAGCCTTTGTGCTCTTACTTCTCCTAGATGTCTTCTCCTTGACACCCTTTCAACCACTTTGCAGACTTGGCTCTTTTGTAGCAACAACATTAATAGCTCTTTGCTTCTTGGTCTATGACTCCTTAAATAGAAGTCTTGGAGTACCTTTTCCCACTCAATTCTTCCATTTTCAATTTCAATTCGCATGGATTAGGTAGGATTCATTGCATCTAACCTATATTATGTTTCCTCTAGAAACTTCTTGAATAATCCTTTAGAATTTGCCCAAAAATAGTTTACGTAGGATTTTGTGTCACCAACTCATCATCCTTATCTTCCAACTCATTCACAAAATTCAAGGTAACCACTATGTCAACTTAGATTTGGCAAATCTTCATCTTTTAAAATAATGCAACAGCTTGGCACTATTGAAATACTAGTGCTCAGCACATACTCTGTTACTTGGCATCAACTGTGTTTTCTTGATGCTCGACACCTGAAGATCACTCGGCACATGAAGATCACTCAGCACACACTAGAAATTTCTATTACTCGTATTCTACTGATAATTTTCTCGACTTCAACTAACTTGCTTGGCACCCACTAATGATCTTAGTTTAAGCTTTGCAATCAACCTTGTTATAATTTCTTCCTCCAATAATTCTAAGTGTGACCAACCTCTGTATCTTTGAGTATGTCATCAATACATAACCATTGTCTTAACTGATCCTTGCACTTCATTACAACATCATAACTCAACTTTTCCCTTAGGTGCTCTTGTTACATGTTGTCGATCAAATCCTCTTCATCAATCAACTATGTGATAGTACTTGGATCTTATAAGCAAATATCATCCCTACAAATAGCAGGTTTGACATCAATAACAAAACAATGATTGAAACATTCTTTTACAACAATCTCCCTCTTTGATCTTCAACAATAATGAGCTTTTCAATCAAATTTCCAACAATCTCCCTCTTTGACATTGATGGCCAACCAAACTGATCAACCATCAGACTATTCAACCACAAACTTACTAGGTTAGAATAGTAAGTCAAATGCCAAAAAGTAAATTGTAACTTCACATTTCCTTCCACTATTTTGATTGCTTCATTTCAGCTTCTCCCTCTTTGTTGTTATATCCTTGTTTTTTGTCTTTCTCCCTTAGTATTGCTCAACTTTTGTTGTTCTGATCAACATCTTACAACTTCTCCTTCTCTCTTCTTTGATTAGTTTTTAAACATCTTCTCCCTCTTTTTTGATTCTTTATCATCAACAGTTGTTGATTAGTTGTCTACTTCTCCCTCTTTGACAACAATGCCAAAGACATATTAGCATCTTTAATATGCAAGTGTAACTTTTGTAGGTTTATTCAATGTCTCCCTCTATCACCTTGCTTGCGAATGATCTGGAATTTCAACACTTCTACTACTTTAGGCATGGATCCCAAAGTAAACATCCTCTGCATCAATGTATAAGATCTTCAACATTTAGCTTATTTGATGCAAGGCATAGTTGCTTTTTGGTTCAAGTAGCCTTAGCTAGGGGTATCACCCCTAACTTGCCTCTAAGATACTCAAAAGCATCTTTTGGTAGTGCTTTTGTGAAGATATCAGCAAATTGTTCTTTTGAGCTAACATATTCCATCTTCACTTGTTTGTCTTCCACCAGCTCTCTTACATAGTGATACTTGATTGCAATATGCTTAGTTTTAGCATGCATTACTGGATTCTTTGATATATTAATAGCACTTGTATTATCACAATAAAGTATCATAGGCTCAATTACTTCTTCCTTCATACCTTGCAGCAAATGTTTGATCCATACAATATTGGTGTAGTTTATAGCAACTGCCACATATTCAGCTTTAGCAGTGGACTGTGAGGTGCAGCTTTGCTTTTTGCTAGTCCATGTAATCAACCTCTTTCCTAAGAAAAGTGCTCCTCCACTGGTGCTTTTTCTATCATCAATGTTACCTCCCCAATCTACATTAGTGTAGGCTTTCAATTCAAACTTCTCATTTCTCTTATAGTATAAACTAAAGTCATCAGTTCCTTTTAGGTATCTCAATATTCTCTTCACTACCATTAAGTGATTTTCTCTTGGATTTGCAGAAAATCTAGCCACTATTCCAACAGCTAATGTAATGTCTGGTCTATTATGTTATAGCATATTGTAGCTTTCCAATCATTGACCTATACAATGTTTGATTTACTTCAGCAAATTCATCATTCTTAGATAGTTTATGGCCTGTTGCAATTGTTGTGCTGACTAATTTTGATTCTTCTAACCCAAATATTTTGAGTACTTCCTTGATGTATTTGGATTGGGTTACAAATATGCCATGCTTCAACTGATGTACTTGTAATCCAACAAAGAATTTGATTTCTCCAAACATTGACATCTCAAATTCATGCTTCATTTGATCAACAAAATCTTTGCATAAAACATCTTTTCCTCCAAAAATTATATCATCAACAAAGATTTATGATATTAAAATGTATTTACCTTCTTTAGCTTTGATGTACAAGTTGTTGTTGTCATCTATTCTCTTAAATCCTATCTTCACAAGATATTTGTGCAACCTCTCATACCATGCTCTAGGTGCTTGCTTCAATCCATAAAATGCTTTGTGTAGCTTGCAAACCATGTCCTTGTTCTTCTCATCAACAAATACCTCTAGTTGTTCTATGTAAACTTCTTCTTCCAGTACACCATTCAGAAAAGCAGACTTCACATCCATCTGGTAGACTTTGAAACCTTTATATGTAGCATATGCAAGTAATATTCTTACTCCTTCCATTCTTGCAATAGGGTCAAAAGTCTCTCAATAATCCAGTCCTTCTTCTTGTGCATAGCCTTTGCAAACTAATCTAGCTTTGTTTCTTGTTATCTCACCATTCTCATCAAGTTTTTTTTTTAAACACCCATTTTGTACCAATCACATTTTTATCAGCTGGTTTAGGAACTAGAGACCATGTTTTGTTCTTCTCAATATGATCTATCTCTTCTTCCATGGCTTTATACCAGTCATCATCTTGTAGTGCATCTTTCACTATTTTGGGTTCAACCTTGCTTAGCAAACATGATTCACTTTTAAGCCTATTTCTTATCATTGATCTTGCATCCTTTTCACCAATGATTTGATCTATAGGGTGATGTCTTCTTACATACTAAGCTAATTTGGGTTGAGTCCTTCTTTCCATGTTTGATCCTTCAACTTTAGAGTCTTTTGATTCTTCTTCATCTGGCATTTCATCATTCCTTTCTTGCATACTATTTTTAGAATTAGAATGTGCATTTTCTACATTCTACAGCTCAACTTCTGAATGCAACTCGGCATTCACTAGTTGAGACTTGGCACGTATTGAAGTTTGTTGTTGATTCCCAACTTGATTTGTAGCATTGTCTTCAACTGTCATTCCTTCATAGAAGTATACAAAGGATCTATAATCCTCTATTTGCTTTGACTCATCAACCGGAACTTCTGCATGATCATCAAAATTTACATTTGCACTCTCCACAACTTTTTTAGTGTTAGTATTCAAACACTTATATGCCTTACTTCTAGTGAAGTATCCAAGAAATATGCCTTCATTACTTTTTGTATCAAACTTGTCATTTCTAGTATCTTTTAGAATATAGCATTTACAACCAAATACTTTTAAATGTTTAACATTAGGTGAATGACCATACCATAATTCAAAAAGTGTTGCATTTTTACCTTTCTTGACTTGAACTCTATTTAGTGTGTAGACTACAGTACTTACAACTTCTCTTCAGTACTTTAGTGCAACATTTTTCTCCATCATCAAGGTTCTAGCATAGTCAATCACTGACCTATTCCTCCTTTTAGCAATACCATTCTGTGGTGGATTTCTTGGTGTTGATGTTTTCCTTTTGATACCTTTGTCATTTCAGAATGTTTCAAACTCTCTTGATGTGAACTCACCTCCTCTGTCTGACCTTAGGCATTTTAGGTTCTTTCTTCTTTCCTTCTCAACTCTAGCCAGATACTACTTGAACATTTGAAATGCATCAAATTTTTGTTTTAAGAACATATCAGTCATCATCTTGGAGTAGTCATCTACAAATAGCATTATGTATCTATCTCCTAGGTAGCTTTTCACTTCTATTGGGCCACATAAGTCTATATGGATTAACTCTAGTACTTCATTGGAAGTGTATGTTTTGCTTTTGAAACCAGTCTTAGTCATCTTCCCCAGTTGACATTGTTTACACATTGTGTTTTCAAGTTTCTTCAACTTGGGCAATCCTCTAACTTTCTTTTTCTTGTTGATGCTAATTAGATTATCAAAGTTAACATGACACAGTCTTTTATGCCATAACCACACATCATCAAGTCTAACAACAAGACATGTTGCATCCTCCATATCTAGGTAAAATAGATTACTCCTAGTTTTTTCACCCTTTCCTATCAAATTTCCATCAGTATCATAGATCTTGGCAGTTTTGTTTTCAAATTGAACTTTACAACCTATATTGCCTAACTGTGATACACTCAACAAGTTGTAGTTCAATCCTTCAACATAGTATGCATTATCACATGAAATTTTCTTTGTAAATTTGATAGATTCTTTTCCTTTGATTTGACATGGGGCATCATTACCAAATCTAACACTATTTCCGTTATACTGAGTAAAGGTAATGAACTTACTTCTGTCTCCTATCATGTGATATGAGCATCCATTGTCTATGATCCACTTGTCATTCTTGTTCACACAGGTAACCAATGTTGTTGCTTCATCTTCATCTTTGTCTGATTCATCCTTCATGGCTACATAGACTACTTCATCATCATTCTCATCAGAGTCTTCTTCAACAATGTAGCATCTCTTGCCTTTCTCTTTGCTGTCATCTTCCTCTTTGTTCCCGTACTTGTTCCCTTCTTTGTAGTTCTTCTTCTATGGACATCTTGCAGCTATATGACCTACTTCATTACAATTCAAACATATGATAAGGAGCTTACCTTTAAATTTTCCTTTACCTCTATGGAATCTCCTAGCCAGTAGTGCTTCTAATTGTTCCACATCTTCGTCATATGTGTTGCTATCACTGGATGCATATTTTCCTTTTCTTCTTTTCTTGCTTGATGTGTCCTCCTCAGTATCTTTTATTATCATCTTGGCCTTGAAAGCAGATTCGAGGTTCTTAGGTCTGTAGTTGTCAAAATTGGATAACTCAAATGCAGTAAGTCTTCCCACTATTCCTTCAAAGGTTAGTGTGTTCCCTTGTACACACCTCAGCTCTTGGATTGCTAAAACTCTAATAGCATAGATAGGAAGTAGAGTTCTTAAGTATTTGTTGATGGTTGTTTCTTCTTCCAATTGTCCACCTAGACTTCTTGCACTCACTACTTCTTTCATTCTTGTAGTGTACTGAGCAGCATTTTCATCTTCCTCCATCTTCATGTCATCAAACTTTTCTCTTAGACTTTCTCTCTTTGATCTTTGGACATTCTGATCTCCTCCATAGATTTCTGAAAAGGTTTTCCACATGTTGAATGTAGTGTCATAGTCTTTGATGTCATCACATTCTGCATAGCTGAGTGCAGAGGCAATCTTCAACATTGCTTGGTTATGCTCCTTCTTTTTATTCAAATTGTCTATAGTAAGAGGTCCTACTAGAGTTATATGTTCTATTCCAATTAAGGTTTGTGCATAGTCACCTATTGATCCAAGGTGCAATTTCATCAGACTCTGCCATGCAGCAAAGTTGTCTTTGTTGAGCTTGGGAACTTCTCTCTTGGACATCTTGATCTTTCTGCTTCTAGTACCTTAAAACTAAATCAGCAGATGACCCTAATAGAAATTGTTAGAATTACTTTAGAATAACTAAGGGGGGGTGAATCAATTATTCAAGGTCCAAATGTCCTATTCAAACTTTTCACTAGGTATAGTGGATCCATTCAACCATTCATTCATCCAAGCTTTAACTTATCTAATCAGCAAGTTATTGTAAATCAACATGCAAGCATAACACATAAGAAATCAACACATACCATAGTGATTTATGTGGAAACCGAATTTGGGAAAAACCACCAGTAACATGCTACTCAATTTTCACTCTTCCGAAGTGATGCCCTATGAAAGGCCTGCCTAGTTAAAGGCTTACAACACATTGTTAAATGTGACCTTGTTAGAGGATTTAACCACCCTGTTAGAAGTGGGCTTGGTTAGAGGACTTTAGAACATTCACTTGGAATGCTACCCTGTTAAAGGATTTACAAATGGTTGTTAAGCCAACCTAAGTCCATAGGATTTTCATATCCAATACAATTGCTAGAGAGTATTAGAAAATCTTGACCTGACTACAACATACAACTTATCTTGCAGATCTTAGATCACTTCTCAGCTCATACCCTTGTCTGGCCTTCAATCTCTGCAACTCTTGATAGCTTGCCCTTCTTTCAAGCTTTGTCACCTTGAGTCTCCACACTTAATGTACCAGTGCAATCATCTCTTCATGACCACTCATAGAAGTGGTATCCATCCTTCCGCTTCGCATAGCCAGATCACACCCTTCCGCTTCGCATAGCCATCATGGTATCCAACTTTGCTGTAAAAAGAGTAATGATAGATAATGGATCAGCCTTGAATATTTGCACCCTAAAATTCATAAAACAAGCTGGGTATACTGAGGCAGATATCATCAGTGAGGTTATCACCATCAAAGCTTATGACAACTTGGAAAGAACCACAGAAGGAACTATTTTGCTGCCAATCAAGGTTGGGCCAGTCATCCAAGAGACACTCTGCCATGTTATTGATCTAAACCTACCATTTAACATCCTCCTTGGTCGCCCATGGATTCATGCCATGAAAGCCGTTCCATCCACTTACCATCAGTGCATCAAATTTCCGCATCAAGGCACTGAGGTAACCATCCATGCCGATCCAGAACCCTTTGCTTACTGCAATGCGGTTGAAGCTTCATATACAAACCATTGCCCTGGAATTGATATTGGCACATCCATCGCCAGCTCATCCCACACTTATAATGACCCAAAAACCATCCTCGCCTCTACCCTGTCTACCGTGAAGATCAATAACAAAGGTTGTGGAGAGTATAGTCTGTCAGATGCATTTGTTGTCGGGGCACTCCCACTTGATCCACATGCCCATGGACGACCGACATATCACAAAGCTAAGGAGGTTCCACCTCCTCGATACAAACAGTTTGGCCCAACAACCTTTGTATCCTCAAAAATCCCTCTTCATGAGGAGCTCACTCCAGATATCAACAAATGGTTACATAAGGATGCACCTCAAAGAAATCAAGCACGCCTTGATCACTTCAGCCAAAAGTATCCCCAAGAACATAAGCTCATCACTGAAAAATGGAACTATCAAGGTGGTGGTCTAGGACCAGAAGAAAGAGGCATGCAGTGCCCCATCGATGCACATAAGTGGGAATCGAAGTCAGGTCTTGGCTTTGGCATATCCACAACTGGGGGCACCAATGAGAACGGTCACGCTTTTTCGAACATTCACCGCAACCTTGTCGAAATTGAAGACATTCCTGAGGAAGTTGAAAAGAGAGCCTACGACGATATCCTAGACCAAATCTCCCTCGGAGACTCTGTTCTCCAAGAACTATCCATCCACCTCATTGACCTACCACTCGCCCATCCACAACTCATAGATTGGGACCAACCAAGTGTCATACACATCGATGAGTTCACATCAGAGGAGGCACTTCTAAGATTCATGGGAGCTGAAACTCCTCACAAGAAAACAAAGCCAGATTCTACCTATATCTACAAGCTAGATCCCAAGGGGTATTTTGGAGAAAATCCCCAACCTAGTTCCGATACACCCAAAATTGGAACTAAGGTGAATCTGAGACTAGCTAAGGCAATGAAGAGAACCCCTCAGCAAGAAAATCCAGAGCCACAAGAAGAACATGAGGATTTAGCATTGCCTCCTCAAGATAATCGACCAGAGGTGTCTTCTATTCTAATTGAGGATACTCGAGAAGTCAACATTGGTTCTTCAGAGATCCCCAGACTTGTTCACATTGCTGCATCCCTATCACAAGACCAAGTTGACCTCCTCTTTGAGGTCTTAAGAGAGAATATTGGCCGATTTGCATGGTCATATCAGGACATGCCAGGACTTGATCCAAAGCTTGTAGTTCATCATCTTGCAGTTGATCCAAAGATCAAGCCCGTCAAACAAAAGCTTAGAAAAATGCACCCCAAGGTGGCATTATTGGTCAAAGCTAAATTAGAAAGAATGCTAGCTGCTAAGGTTATCCGAACTATCGACTACTCAGAGTGGATCTCCAACATGGTCCCTGTCACTAAACCTTCTGGTGACATCAGAATCTGCACTGATTTTAGAGATCTTAACAAAGCTTGTCCAAAAGATGATTTTCCCTTGCCCAACATAGATATGATTGTAGATCTTACAGCTGGACATGAAATTTTGTCCCTCATGGATGGATTTTCTGGGTATAATCAAATCAAGATTGCAGAAGAGGATCAGCATAAGACAGCATTCACTACCCCTTGGGGAACCTTTTGCTACAACATGATGCCTTTTGGCCTAAAGAATGCTGGGGCTACCTATCAAAGAGCTATGACAGCCATTTTTCATGATCTCATCCATAGCATTTTGGAGGATTATGTGGATGATATCTTGGTCAAGTCTCATACCTTCATGGATCATCTTGCTGACCTGGAGAAAGTCTTTGATAGGTTAGCCAAATATCATCTCATGCTGAATCCCAAGAAATGTGTCTTTGGGGTCACATCTGGCAAGCTTCTAGGTTTCATAGTTTCTAAACGAGGTATAGAGATTGACCCCAAGAAGGTCAAGGCTATCTTAGACATGCCTCCTCCCCAGACACTGCGACAGCTTCGCTCTCTTCAAGGAAAGCTCCAATCTGTTCGGCGCTTCATCTCCCAGCTTGCAGATAAGTGTACACCATTTTCACATTTACTGAAGAAGGATGAGAACTTCAAGTGGGATCCTTTATGTCAACGCAGCTTCGACCATCTCAAGCAATATCTCATCAATCCCCCTATCTTGGTTCCACCAGTTCCTGGTCGTCCCCTAATTTTGTACATATCAGCAACACCTACTGCTCTAGGGGCACTTCTAGCATAGCTTGATGACTACAACAGAGAAAGAGCCATCTACTACATTAGTAGAACCCTAGTTGGTTATGAACTCAATTACACTCCTATGGAAAAAGCTTGTTTGGCAGTTGTTTTCTCAACTCAAAAACTTCACCATTACATGCTAAGTCATACCATCCAACTAGTCTCCAAGATTGACCCTCTCAAGTATATGCTCTCTAGAACAGCACTTACAGGCCGATTGGCCAAATGGGTTATGCTCCTTAGTGAATTTGACATCCAGTATGTGGATAGAAAGGCAATCAAAGGGCAAGCTATAGCAGATCACCTAGCTGATGCACCTCTAATAGATGTTTATCCGTTGATCACAGAATTTCCAGATGAGCATATCTGTCTAATTGAAGAACAACCCCCATGGAAACTTTATTTTGATGGCTCATACACATCTCATGGATCAGGGGCAGGAATATTGTTGGTCACACCTCAAGGAGATTACATTCCAAAAGCCTTCAAGCTACAATTCCCTAGCACCAACAATATAGCTGAATATGAGGCCCTCATAGCAGGATTAAAGATAGCTGTAGAATGGAACATTGTTGAGCTACAAATCTTTGGCGATTCTCAGCTCATCATCAAGCAAGCCCTAAATGAATATCAAACCAAAGATGAAAAGCTATTACCTTACAAAGAGCTAGTTGATCAGCTAACCCAACATTTTACAAAGCTTCAGTTTACACAAGTGCCTCGAATACAGAACAAAGCAGCAGATGCTATGGCTACTATAGGCTCGCTCTTGGAAATTCCCCAAGCAGCTACACAATATGAGTTTTTAGTGGAGCAGCTCCTCACACCCGCTTATGCGAATGAGGATTCAAATCGTGTTTGTATCTTGGTTGGTCCCCAATCCCCTTGGTACCATGAGATTCATGCTTACCTTAACGATGGTATCATATCCCCTCACCTCACACGTACCCAACGCCAGAACCTCATCCGAAAATCATCCCGCTATGTTATCATAGCCAATACCCTATATCGTCGGGGTTATCACGATACTCTCTCTCGATGTTTAGACCAAAATGAGGCCGCGATGGTGTTAAAGGAAGTACACTCTGGACTTTGCGGTGCCCACACGAGTGGTATTGTCCTAGCGCGACAAATCCTTAGAGCAGGCTACTATTGGCCTACCATTGAAGAAGACTCTTGTGACTTTGTCAGAAAGTGTCTCCCATGTCAGCAGCATGCAAATCTTGTGCACGCTCCGGCACAGGATCTACAGCCTATTGCACCACCTTGGCCTTTCGCTTGTTGGGGCCTTGACCTAGTTGGAACTATCACACCCCTCTCATCTGATGGACATAAATGGATAATAACAGCTACAGACTATTTCACTAAATGGGTGGAAGCAGTCCCCCTAGTCTCAGCTACAGGAGTTCAGGTCTCCAAGTTCATCTTGTACCACATTGTTTGCCGCTTCGGCATCCCATCCACCATCTTCACCGACCACGGAGGTAACTTTGAAAATCTCAACATGGAAGAATTATGCACTTCCCTCCGCATCCATCACCGCTTTTCTAGCCCATATTTCCCACAAGGTAACGGCCAGGCAGAGGCAACTAACAAAACCCTCCTCAAAATTCTAAAGAAAGTTGTCAATGATTCCGGCCGTGATTGGCACCTACAAATAAATCCAGCCTTATGGGCCTATCGAACTTCCTTCCGTACATCCACAGGCACAACTCCATACTCCCTAGTCTATGGTGCCGAAGCGGTACTACCTATAGAGGTTGAACTTCCCTCCTTGCGCATATCTTTGCAAGGGCAAATATCAGATGAAGAATATAGAGTAGCTCGACTCACCCAGCTAGATCTCTTAGACGAGAAGCGGCAACAAGCCTATGATCATCTCACAGTCTATCAAACTCGTCTCAAAAGAAATTTCAACAAGAAGGTGCTTCCACGACACTTTCAGCCAGGTGACATGGTCCTCAAAGAAAACATGAAAGTCCAAGTAGATCGAGAAAAGAAAGGCAAGTTTGAACCTACATGGCTTGGTCCTTATGTTGTCACTGCTTCCTTTGGCTCTGGAGCTTATCAGCTATCTACACCAGAAGGAGAACTCTTGAATGATCCTACTAACATCATTCATCTCAAGAAGTTCTATGCTTGAAGATCCTTGGTATACCTAGCTTTTGAAAAACACAAAAGAAAAAAATAGTAAAGAGAAATAAGCGTCCAATGGTGAAAACTTGGCAATTCAAGCACCTTGGATAGGTACCTTGGTGAAAACCTGGTAATTCAGGCGCCTTGTGTACTAAAGACTAATCCATTATCTATCACTATCCTATCCCTCATCCATTTACCCACCATCCCATAAGACACACTTGCTTGTTCCCTTGGTGTTCCAACCAAATATCCAAAATCTGATGAAGCTTGTAAATACCTCCTGTACAGCTTGTAAATCTTGTACCAAAGCTTGTATTATACCTTGTAAATCTTGTACCATACCTTGTCTATCCAAATCTTGTCCAACGTTTGTACCATATTCCAGCCTATAAATAATCCTGTATCCTAGCTTGTATACTATCACGTGCACACACAAAATTCCATTTTCCTTAAGCTTTTCGCAAACCATCTACCTATCCACCTATCACCTATTATAGACATCCCATCCTTCACAAACATTTCCATCTCACAAAAACCAAAACATGAACAAACTTGTACATTTGTAACATATCTTGGTCCATCAGCTTGTACATCCTCTTTAACTTAGTACCATTGTATCTATCCAGCGTTCATGTCAGTTTGTCCTTGATCAGCATCTTGCACCCATCACACATCTTGGTTAGCTATTCCAATGCATCCTTTAGCTAGATTTCCTGTCACCAAAGTGTTATCTTTCTTAGTTCAGCTTGCCAGACGCACCACTCATCCCGATCCACCAACTTAGGTGCTCTCCGATAGGTCCTTGCAGGATATAGCTTTCCTCAAGTCTAATCTTGGTCCGTTAGTACCTCGTCCTACCCATCTCGTTGGCAAACAACTCTCTTTTGGATTTTCACTTTCTTTTGATTTGGAATCTCCCCTTTTGGGTCTTGAAGTATCTTTTCCAAGCAATCTCCTTGTTCCCTCCTCAAGGTTGCCACGATCTTCCATATCATGGTATGCTGCGAATGGGGCAATTAGAATGTAAGGTCTTGATCAGGTCTTTCGTTTGTTTTTCTTTTCTGCTTGTGGGTTCTCCAGTGTCGTTTCCACGCTGCTTCCTCTAGGATTCATGTGTGATGCTGGGGCAATCCTTGTGTGTTTGTTTTGAGTTAGTTTGTTAGTCCTTTGGACGGTTGGTGAAAATGCCTTGATGTTCTTGGTAACCTTGGCAATTAACCAATAGTCCTATAGCAAATCTAGTGCTCAACTACATGGTGGTACTTCTCTTTGAAGTATCCCCCCGCTCAAAAAGCTTCAATGGTTTTCCTTCATCTCCATTATCCCCCACCCATATCCAGCATCTGTCTCTCCTACCCTAGCTGATGCATCAGTATCTCTTTGAATCACTCATCACTCTTAGCTTTAGGGATCCACAATCCTAGTCTTAGGGATCCACCAATCCAAATCAACCCACCAAGCCTCATCTTTCGAGATCCACAATCCTAGTCCTAGGGATCTCCGAAACCCATCTTCCACCAATCTAACTCTTTGAAATCCTGTTCCATCAGCTTTATAATCCCCTCATCCATCTCCCTATCCTGGATTCTTTTTTATAGCGCTCTGCTCCTTCATCCTCCACCTTCCCTAAGGTCTTAAGCTTGCTTCCTCTTGTGCATCTGATTCTCCTTTATCATTCTCCCATAGTGAGAGTTTGAGCTAATTCAGCCCCTTCTCTTTGCCAATCTAAGTCTCCTTGCTCATCCCATATTCTTGTACTTTTCAAGAAGCCATCGAGCCTCACTTTCTCTCCCCGCTGCCTTCTTGAGGGGGCATCTCACAGTCCATTCTCTCCTCTTCTGCTCTAGCCTTGGGCATCTTATTTTCTTATCTTTGATGTCATGCCACTTGCGGCATCACATCAAAGAGGGGCAAAATGTAGACACCTAAAAACCTTTAGAAAATAAAGTATTTTTATTTTCTGAAAAAGTCCTGATGACATCATCATTTATTAATTAATTAATTAATTAATTAATTAATTAATTTTTATGCCATTAAATTCCTTTATCTTAATTAAAAATATTTAATTAAGGAATCCCTCCCAAAAATGTTTAAATCTTATTTAAACATTATTTCCTTATTTATTAATTATTTAATTAATAAATTGACCAAAAATCCTAAAATAAATAAAAAATTTATTTTTTGCCCAAAAATTGGCCAATTTCCTTATGACCAATAACCTCTTCCAAAATCTTCTAATCCTTCTTTAATTTCGATTAAAGGCTAATCTCATCATTTCCTACCCCTAACCCCAACTCAAAATATTTAATTAAAATTAAATATTAATCCTCATGTTTATTAAAAAAGTTTTAATAAATATCTCCTCAACCCAAACCCTTGAAATAAATAAAACTTTATTTATTTCCTAAAAATCTAATTTATCCTCACCTTAAGAAGTTCTAGACTCTTCTAAAAAGTCTTCATCCTCATCCTAGGAAATTCTAGACTATTCTAGAAAGTCTTTATCCTCATCCAAAATCTAGAATCTTCTAGAAGATGTCTTTAAACCTAATCCTAATCCCCTCCTAACCTTGTCACATTCCCTAAACATGGGTTAAAACTTACTAACCCAAGCCAAAGTTAACAAATATCTCTTCTTTCACCCACCCTCATTAAATGCCATCCACTTGCCTATCCTTAAGCTAATCCTAAACCATCCTAATCCATCCTCTAATCATTTGCACAAGCCTAAACAAGCTTAAAACATTTCTAATCAAGTCCAAGTCGAATTTGCTCTCATCACCCTCAAAATATCTCAACCATAAAACTTTATGAAGTCCACTAGGTCATAAATGACTCTTACAAGCCCTTTTATTGCTCTTACAAGTCATTATGAGGGTCTTTATGAAGATTTTATCTCTTGAGCCTCCTTTGTTGACTCATCCTTGCCCTTTCCTCCATCCTCTCACCATGTGACATGTGTCACTCCTTGATTGGCTATAAGGAAGCACAATCCATGTGCTCTCCTCTCATGCAATCTGAGCCTTCCATAAGCTTTTTCCCATCCTTGCATCTTAGCCCTCAATCCCTCAAGCCTCTTGCCTATAAATTGGATCCTTCCCCTTTGCAAAATAACACAATCCATGAAGTAAAGTTATAATGCTATTTTGAGAGCCAAATCCATACTAAAGCCATCTATCCACACCAAAAATCCACAATCATCCATTGAAGCCTTTGGAAGCATATTGAGCATACATCCTATCTTTTTAGACAAAGCTACTCAACAAGAGAGCTTCTCATTGAGAGAGCCCATTAATGGCTCATATTTTCAATTGAGATCTCATCTTAGTCTATCTTGAAGTTTATGAATTTTGTTTAGTTTGTAGAAGCTTTATTTAAATTTGGTTTCTATTAGCATACTAACATTGCTCATATACACACTCAACATCTAAATAGATTAGTACATACCATTTGCTCAGTACTTGAGTGACTTGGTACTTACTAGTGTTGGAAATATTTAAGATATGATAGGTTACTAAGAGGGGAGGGGTGAATCAGTAACTTCAAAACTTAAATATTTCCAATACTATATCTATCGAGTCTCCAATGGTTACCGAGGTCCAAGCTACATTGTGTGATTTGTATGGACTGAGCCTTCACTTCTACTGAGTGCATGATGATGTCGAGTAATGCAGTGGACGTCGAGTATCAGAAGGTTACCAAGTCAGCTTGAAGAACTCAAGTTTTATACTATTTGGCTGACTCAGTAATATTTTGTTCACTTGTGTTTTGGCCAACCTTGCAATTTTAATTATTGGAATGGTATATATGTAATGTATTATATAATTTACAAGAAATAGAAGAAAGTATCAAGATGGACATGTAATATTTTGAGGTGAATAAATGCGAATCAGCAACAGAGCAAAATATTCAACAAGGTCTACAAGGAGTAGTAAAGATTCATCAGTCACAAGAGGTGATCTATACTTCAAGGATCTAATTAGCAATCAAGTTGTAAGTAGATCCACTATTTCATCCTAACAGGTGAATCAGTTTTGTAAATCCTTTAACAAGGTAGATTTAACAGTCTTTGTATAAATCTCCTAACAGAGTGCATACTTCAGTGTAAGTTTGTAAAATCCTCTAACAAGGTGGATCTAGCAGTCATTTGTGCTCCTAATAGGACAAATCACCAAAAGTGGTCAATGTAAGCCTTAATAGGCCAACCTCATACTGCAGTAATGAAATTTTGTGGGTATCATCTCCACCCCAGTTTTACTTTCTATTTGGAAGGTTTCTGGGTTACCAAATCATTGTGTACATGTGTTATGGATGTTTGATTTCTCATATATGCAGTAGATTGGATGAATGAATGGTGAATAGTATATATGGTTAAAGTGCTAAATTGTTTACAGTTTTGAAGTTACTGATTCACCCCTCCCCTTTCAGTAACCTATCATATCCTAAATATTTCCAACAATTGGTATCAGAGCTTTTGTGGTTCTCAGGATAAAAGTTTGACAACTTGAGCAAAGATCAAGGATAATGGAGATATTTAAGCTTGACAAAGCTATTGAAAATGAAAAGCTAGATCTAGAAATGGCCATGGTTCAACTCAAAGAAGCAAAGGAGCATCTTTCTCAATCCCTGAAGAGAAGGAAGGAACTTGCAAGACAAATGAATGACCATCAGTATGTTTAAGAAAAGATTAAAGACCTTTTACCATCAAGCAATTCAGATGAAGCTAATGAGGCAATCAAGGAACTCCTAGCAAAGAATGGCTCTAGGCACGAAGAAGTAAGAAAGCTTAAAAGAGAACAAGAAATTCAATCAATCAGGCTATGTGAAGTTTTGGAACAGAGAAACAAGGCAACTGAAGACTTAGAGATAAGAAATAATCAATCCAATTAGCATGAAGATCTTGATGATCAACTATCTAACGCAAATGAAGAAATTATAAATCTGAGATTTGAAAATGGAAGCCTGAGGAATGATTTAATCACTGAAAGACAAATCAATGAAAGCTTACAAAGTGACTTAATATCTGAAAGACAAATCAATGAAAGTTTGGAAAATGACCTAAATGCTAAAAACCAAATCAATGAGAGAATGATGAAATCTCAAGCAAACATGACTCAATTAAATCAACAAAGTGAGCAGAATCTTCATAGACAAAAAGATAAAGCTAGACTTGGTTATAAGGAAGAAGGTGAAACCTCCAAACAAGGTGCCCAAAGGAATCAAAGACCTACTTGCAATCATTGTGGTAAGTTAGGTCACACATCAAACAAGTGTTGGAGCAATGAAAAAGGTAAATTCAATGGTAAATGATACAGTTGCAATCAGCATGGTCATAAAGCTAATGAATGCAAGGAGAAACCAAAATTTGAAAGAAACTGTCACAAATGCAAGAAGCATGGTCACAAGGCATTCCAATGCAAATCCAAATCATTCAATCCAGCTGAACAACTTGTTAAAGCAATATTTGGATGGGACTACAATACCTGGTGTAGATGACATTATTGTGGAGAATATGGACATATTGGTATAAATTGTGCAAGACATCACCTAAGGAAGAAGGACACTACTGTAAGGTGCTATACATGTATAGAACTTAGTCATATAGCTAAGAATTGATTGAACATAGAAAAATTTGAAGATGAAAAGAAAGCTAAAGCTGAAAACATTCAGAAGCAGATGAGGCAATAGTGGATTCCTAAATCTATTGAGTAAGATAGTTCAAATGATGGCAATGTCACTCAAGAAGTGGGTGACTCTACCATCTCCAGTTAGATCCATAAACAAGGATATGGAACTACATCTTGTAGTAATACTCAAGCAGTTCCAAAATAAAAAAAAACAAAATGATCAAATCAGTATTCCAGATACACAAGGACCAAAGAAAGTGTATCTTTTGCCGAGTTGCATCTATCGAGGAAAGTCAGTTGAAGACCTTACCGAGCTAGGTCAGGAGTAAACAAAAGTTTTGTTCGATCATCAAATTGTAATCTTCTACTAAGCAAGTGAATGATAGCCTATCAAGCACTATGTCATCTCAGCTACCTTTGTACCAAGCATTTATGGCAAAAATTTTGTCAAAAGGGCATAATTTGATTTCATTCTTCACCGCGATTACAGAGCTAAGAAATTTCCAACAATTCCAAAGCAAATTCCAAGTGATTTCAAGTGATTTTCAAGCAGAGAATTTGTTCAAAATTTTCTTTCACCTACTGAGCAATGATGGCATCTGGGAGTAGCAGTAGCACCAAGGTAAAAAGAGGTTTAGAAATGCTAGTTAAAGGTGTGGAGTGGAAGGCACCGAATTTCAAGCTAGTTTCAGCAATTGCAGAATCACTCGACCCCAATGGAGCTCAATCACAAACTCCACCAAAGGTACTTCTCATAAATGACATTCTTACACATTTCAAATGTTCTGTTCAAGAGAATGGAAACCTAGAGATGGACAATGCCTTAGAAGAAATGAATATTGATGGCTCTTTGAAACCCAAGCATAAGCATCTAGAGACCAAAGGGTTAACCCATATCTCGCATATGCCAAGAAGTTTCCAAATTAAGTGGATTAGGTACATACTCAGTCATGTTCACAATGGGTAACTATGGTTAGAGCAGCCAGTGTTAATCACCAAGAAGATTATTCATAAGATTACCAGCCTCCCCATACTAAATAAAGCGAAAACTACCAGAACCCTGGGTTGGGAGGAGTTACAGAAGCAAACCCTAGCTGAATGGGACGGTAGAGGTTTGAAGGTCAGCACTATATCTAACGTTGAATTAAGGTTTGGCATTCACATCATTGCCCACAAAATTTATAGCTCTAATCGTTTGAACAGTGTGCCCTGTGAGGCTGTTGATTTGGCATTCAAAATTGTGAAGAAAAAACTTTAATATGACCTGTCAGAATTATTGTTGAAACATTTGAACAAAAAACATGGATAGCATAAGGACTTCAAAGAATAATCCCTGCAAATTTGGTTCTCTATTAATTTTTTTATTTTTCTATATTCAAAAATTCTTTCCATCAAATTCTATATTAGATTAATGAGTTTATTGCTGACATGGGTGTAAACTTTGAAAAAATTATGGATAATTATTTTGAAGATTTCAAGGAAAGAATGAACAATAAGTTTTGAATTCCACCCAAACTAGTTGAAGATTACAAAGATGATGTATGCTTCATGGTTGACTGTGATAAGATATACATTCAAGCAGTCAGACCCCGAGTTGCATGGGTGAAACCTCTTCCTTATGAGGTGAATATTGATGAGGCCAGGGACATTATTGAAGCACTGGTAAATGAACCTATAGATCCTAATCTTACTGTCTTTGGCACTTATGATGAAGCCAAGACTAGAATTGAGCTTGAAATCAAGCTACCCCAGGATATAAGCAAAGGCAAGAGAAAGATAGCAAAGTTGAAAACTGCAACTGGCCCTCTTATGCTTACTGAAGGAAAAGGTGAGGATGAAGAAGAAGAAGAAGAAGGTGAAGAACTTGAATTTGAAAAAGAAGAGGAACCTCCAAAGAAGAAAGGGAAGGCAATTATCACCAAACCTAAGAAGAAGCCTACTACAGTATTCTCTAGAAGAACCAGACAAGGCAAGCAGGAAACTGTACTTGTCAGGCCTCCACTCACATTTGAGGAAAGGCTAACACAATTGGAAGAGGGAGCTGGCATCACAAATTTCAAAGCATTGAAATTTGAAACAAGGACTGATGCAGAGAAAATGTAGATTGAGGAACTGGTACTCAATAAAATGGGAAAATGGAAATACTCCCCAGACCAGCTTGCCCCTCAAATCTCCAAAGAGCTATTGGAGAGATTGCAACCAAGATGGGAGTTAGCCACCCAAATGGTCAAAGACATATATAAGCAATCCCTGAAGAATCTTCTACCGAGTCTCACTGAAACATAAATAAAGGTAGCAATAAAGAAAAATGAAGGTAAAATGATGATTAGATTTCACACATGTTTGATTTTAATTAAGGACATTGAACATGTTGTAAGAGATGCAACAAACATGTGGAAGAACATCTATCATCTGCAAAAGTCCAGTGATTATCCTGTTGAAATCAAGGATGATGACAATAGTGACAACAATGATTTTGATAGCACTCCATCCATCACAGTTACTCCAGGAGAGTTGCATGCACTAATGGAAGAGAAAGAGGAAGAAGACAGAAAAAGATGAAGAAGATCCAGTAAAAATTGCAACTGAAGTTATTGCATCCCTTCCTCACTCTCCACCAAAGACTATTACATCTACTTTGGAGATAGCTTCTGCAAGTGAGATTGTGAGCACAACAGTCACATCAATTGCTCAATCTTCACCAACCACCTCTCAGCTCCAAGTATCTAAAATTGAAGTGCCAAACACTTTATCTACCGAGCTGTCTATCACCTCTTCAGCCACCGAGTCAGCCTCCTTAGCTCCTTCATCAACAATAAGTGTACTAGTAAGTTCCACAATTTTGTTTTCATCAATTCTAGTAAGTTCTACAAATTTTTTTCCATCAGCATCATTTGTATCCACTTCGACTCCAATAAGTTCAGATACTACTATGGGTACTCTAGCGAGTTTGATACCATTTTTGGGAAGTGTTTCAGTTTTTGATCTGGTTAGCACTTCTATTGGCATTCAATCCTTAAGTCTTATCCTAGTTTTCACTGCTAGCCCTTCTATCTCCACTATTGTGTCTGTTCCTAAGGTCAAACTAGTAATCACAGAAGTCAAACAAAAACATCCATTAAAACTTCTGATCATTGGAAAGGAAATTGGAGAAGACATTGGCTTAGACACAAAAATAGTGATTCCTAAGATTGACTATGACACTGCTACCATTGAAGAGATGAGGTTAGCCAGTCAACTCATAGAGATGAAAGCTACATAGAAACAGTTAAGATCAGAAAGGGATAAGGAATATAAAATAATTGAGAATGCCAAGGATATAATTACAAATGCTATAGGTGTTGAAGTAGATTCTACTCAACACATTTTGATTCAGTTAGAAGAGGCAGTACAGAAATTTAATGAAGATTCTTCTGAACAAGAGAAACTTATTGAGAAAGTTGAAAGGAAATTTGATAATAAGGTGATAGAGCATATTGCTCAAAAGATAGCAATCAAGCAAGCTAAATTGTCAACATTTTTGGGAAATTTTGAAAATTCTTTTAATAATGCAACATCACTTTTTGCCAAACTTTGTGATGTTTCTGGTTTTACTAAAGAAATAAAGGATAAGCTAAATAAGATTGACATTGATATGCAATCAAGTGCATCCAAGTTAAAGGTGGAATCCTCCTCCACAACCTCCCATCACACCAAAATCAGATATTTGGCAGATGTACAGGCAGAACTATTGAGAGAGGAAGCAAGGATCTGGTCTACACTCATAGACATCCAACACATGATCCTTCCTATCATGGACACAATGTAGAAACATATTACTCGTTGCAAAACATTGGTTCAAGATCAAAACTTCTCCGTGGCTAATCACTTGATCCAATTATTAGCAGAAGTTCAAATTGCTCTCTCCACCTGTCAAAATTTGTAGTAGACTTGGGATAATACTTTTGCCACCATCCTTACGGTACATCAAGAATTTCTATCTCACTTTGGTGTAGTCATATAAACTATATATATGTAGTCCATTGGCATTATTGTCAAAAAGGGGGAGAGATTTAGCATAATAAGTGAGGAGAGTTATTACTATAAGTGATAGGGGGAGTTAGCACTCAATAGAGTTAGCATGTGTACATAACTATCTTTGTATATATATCATCAAGAAGATATATATAGAAATGTATATGTAGCAGCTCTACAAAGATCAATTTTGAAAAACCAAAATTCATTAAGTCAGGTTATGTGCATATGTTCTGGCTTATAAGTGCTTTGTCACTAATGCCAAAGGGGGAGATTGTTGGCATTGTATTGTATTTGTCATTAGTGACAGCATTTACTTGATTTTGAATGATTACCAAGTTCATCACTTAGTCTACAGTGTATACTGAGCATTCAGTGGTTACCTTGTAGGTTCATCACTTAAGTAGTTTATACCGAGAATTCCTGAAGCTACCAAGTGAGTGTGCAGTCAAGCAGTTCATACCGAGCATTCATGAAGCTATTGAGTGGGTGTGCAGCCCAGCAGTATCTACCGAGCATACAGTGTTCACTGAGCTTCATAGTGTTTACCGAGTAAAAGCAAGGTAAATGAAGGATTTAGTTTTTACCAAGTGATACTATATCTATCGAGTCTCCAATGGTTATCGAGTTCCAAGCTACATTGTGTGATTAGTATGGATAGAGCCTTCACTTCTACCAAGTGCATGACGATGCCAAGTAATGCAGTGGACATCGAGTATCAGAAGGTTACCAAGTCAGCTTGAAGAACTTGAATTTTCTACTGTTTGGCCGACTAAGTAATATTTTGTTCACTTGTGTTTTGGCCAACCTTGCAATTGTAATTATTGGAATGGTATATATGTAATGTATTATATCATTTACAAGAAATGGAAGAAAGTATCAAGATGGACATGTAATACTATTGAGGTGAATAAATGTGAATTAGTAGTAGAGCAAAATATTCAGCAAGGTCTACAAGGAGTAGTAAAGATTCATCAGTCACAAGAGGTGATATGTACTTCAAGGATCTAATTAGCAATCAAGTTGTAAGTAGATCCACTATTTCATCCTAATAGGTGAATCAATTTTGCAAATCCTTTAACAGGGTAGACTTAACAGTCTTTGTATAAATCTCCTAATAGAGTGCATACTTCAGTGTATGTTTGTTAAATCCTCTAACAAGGTGGACTTAGCAGTCCTTTGTGCTCCTAATAGGGCAGATCACTAGAAGTGGTCAATGTAAGCCTTAACAGGCCAACCTTATACTGCAGTAACGAAGTTTTGTGGCTATCATCCCCACCCTAGTTTGTGGGTATCATCCCCACCCTAGTTTTACTTTCTATTTGGAAGGTTTTTGGGTTACCAAATCACTGTGTACATGTGTTATGGATGTTTGATTTCTCATATATGTAGTATATGATGAATGAATGGTGAATAGTATATATGGTTAAAGTGTTGAATTGTTTAAATTTTTGAAGTTACTGATTCACCCCTCCCCTCTCAGTAACCTATCATATCTTAAATATTTCCAACAACTAGTTACTCGGCTCATACTAAATATTTGTCGCTCGGCATATACTATCTGACAACTTGTGCTTGGCATGTATTACTTGTTCAGCATGAACTAAGTAAATGACTTAAGTATATTATCACTTGTATGTCAAAACCAATCTGAGATTAACAATCTCCCCCTTTAAAATGAGTGTTAAAATACGTGATCATGCATGAATAACCTTTAGCCTTTCAAGCATAACTCACATAATATCCACTTGCATACAAAACTTCAAATCTTCAAAATTTTGCAAAAAACTTATGACTCATCAGTCATACTGCAAAATTCAATAACTCCCCCTGAGTTGATTGTGTTGTTCTGTATCTAAACCAAAATCATTCCTCTTGCTGAGTAGATCTAACTCTATTCTTTGTCATTGACTGCTCCCCCAAAAATGTTATCTCCCCCATACATATTCTTACTTCTCCCATACTTCTTATTTCTCCCCCATTTTGACACTTATGTCAAAGGGTTGTACACTTAGAGTGAATTTGTCAAAAAATGTTTTGTGGACTTCAAGCATTATTTTCAAAGAAGCATCCCAATTGTCACAAGCTACCTCTAATGACTTGATTTGGATGGCCAGCTTGACAACAAGGTGAACTAAGCCTTCATGAGTAGAAAGATCCATATCTTTCTTCATGAGTGTCTTAGCAAAGGCTAGTTCCTTTTGCAATATCTCCATATGTAGAGTCAGGATAGATTGGATGTTGATCAGTTTAGCCTTAATGTTTGCTTCATCTGTATGTAGCATTGTTAACTGACTCTAGGAGTTCAAGAGGTTCTTGAAATGTTTCTCACTCTGGACTAGAGATTTTGGCAGAGTTATACCGGATGATTGTATATGACTCTCCAAACTCAGTATCTAGCTCCTTCTTTCTTGTGTGAAGAGTGTTGGATTACACAATTTTGTGTATAAAGAGAAAATGTTCTCTAGTACCTTCTTCACAAGGTCGATTTTGGTTGCTAGCTCAACCAATGATATTACAATAGCACTTGATATCTTTTCATTAACCTTGTTTTGCAAATTTTCCTTCAGACCATTCAAGTAATTTTACATTTGAATTTAGGTCTGCATCATTTACCTTCTCCACCAAGTTGGTTTGTTGCTCTATGATTGGCTTTGTTTCTTCTGGTGCTGACAAGCCAAATGTATCAAGAAAAATGTCCTTAATATCTATCAAATCTTGCTTCTTCCTATGCTCCTATCTAAGCAATTCTTGGTTCTTCTTCTTTGCAAGAGCATCTTGGAGTATGCTCATCTATTCAATAGTGATGGTTGCAAAATCAAACTTGGGCAACTCAATCACTTCATCCAAGTTCACATCAACAAACGATGTAACTACCTCTACCTTAGATGTGCTTGGATCAGCCTTGATGATTGTAGGGGTATAACTTCTATACTTAGCCTATGAAGAGCTTGACTTTGAGGAGTAGCAAATTCTAGCAAATTCACCAGTGTTTGTATTGCTAGTTGCTCCTTAGGTTTTGTAGTCATAGGTAGCTCTTCATTCTTATCCTTTGCTTGCTCTTTATTCATAGATGCACCTTGATCTTATGTTGTAGGTCCAAGAGTATCTACCTGACCTATTGAAACTTGTGTTCATTCTTTTCTATTTCATCTTTATGCTCTCCAACTATCTCATCCTTGTCATTTTAATTTTCCTTTGCATTGGTTGAGACTGGAGTACCTTTTACCAATGTACTAATAGTGGAAGTTACTATCTCCTTCCTTTGATATACCACAATAGGTAATGTAGGTGGTACAAATGTGAATTGAGGAGGGGCTATAGATGTCAATTTTTTTGTACTTCCTCCCCTGTAGATGCCTTGTCTACCTTCTCAATTTCGTTAACACTCACCAGTGCAGGATTTTCACAAAGTTTAGCCTAGGTAGTGGATTCTACTAGTATCTTCTTCAAGTCTTCCTCTGTAAGGGGATTGATGTTATGAGTGATAGTATCAAAAAAATCCTTTATCTTTATGGTATCACTATATGTATTCAACACATGTGGTGGACTGGCACTCAACAATAGTGTATCGTGTACACTTTGTTCTATCTATTGCTCATCCTTAGCTGGTGTGTGTGTATCTTCATGTGTTTCAGTGTCTTCCTCTTGTGCAACTATCTCGGTGTAAACTATAGTAACCTCAGTTACTTGTTGGTGTTCATCTTTGTCCTCACCTACCTCAATAGGTGTCTACTCAATTGCCTTGGGGTATTGTCAAACAATATATAGATTTCCAAATTTGAGTGATCTTTTGTACAACATCCTCAATATCATTATGTAGTATGTGGAATGCCTTTTATTTAGGTGCAAATTTTCTAGTGTGCTTCTTTATTTCCTTGGCCATTGTTTCCCCTTTCCAATTCTAACATCACTTCCACAAGTGCAGTCTCTCTGATTTGTCATTCTGTTGTAAGACTATATTGCCACTTTTTCTCAACTCTATCATATAATTCCTTTGGTAGAGAGTTGGAAATCTCAATTGGAGTTTGTTTTCATGTTGCCATCAGGGCATATATTGACTCTTCTACTTGATTCATATCAACTTTTCCAAATTTTCCAAACTCAATATTTGCAAGACCAGATAAATCAACATTATTCCTTATATTCTCACATATATTATTTAAATCTGAAGAAGGACAATGACTTACCACTTTGAATTGGCTATTGTCATCAGATTCGATCCTTTGTTCATTTGATTCAGTTGGAGCTATGTACTTTCTCCTCGGTCTCTTCTCAGACTCATCTTCTTTGGTAGTTGATCTAGCCCTCTTCTCTTTTGGTTTATCTACTCCTTGAGCCTTTTTGGTAGTAGCCCTTGTGCTTTCACTAGTAGAGGGAATTGTGGGCTTAGGTTTTACAACCTTCCTTGGTTTGCCAGTTGCTGGGGTCTTAGCTTTCCTCTTCTTTTTCTTAGGTTCTTCACTGGCTTCTTCTCCTTCAACACCTTCTTCAATTTCTACTTCTTATGCTTGAGCTTCTCCTTGACCTTGAGTTAAGACCAATGGTGCTTGATAAGGTGTATCTTCTTCTTCTTCTTCTTATTCATCATATGCTCCTTCACCAAATTTCTCTTTAAGCTTCTTGACAATCTTGTTTTTCTTTCTTATGACTGTGGTAGTCTTCAAATCCATCATTATCTTAGATTTTTCCACATCATAATTTCCAAAGGTAGTAGCCTTGGCATCTACATCTTCTACAAGTAATTTTGTTATTATTGTAGAGGCATCATCAATATTGATCTCGTAGACTAGTGACCTTAGCCACCTTACCCTTGGAACTGCAGCTTGAACATATGTAAAATCAGTGTCAACTAGAAATAAAACATCATTGAAATGTTTCTCAACTAGTGAAACTGGTATCCTCAGTCTTTCCTTCATTGACTACTTGAAATCTTCAAAGTAGTTGGTCATAGTTGACTCAAAGTTGTCTCCAAGTTGCTCAATAAATTCACCTATTTGTATTGCAATAGATCTATTTTTTTTCCATGTAACTTTACCAAAACTAGGGAATGTATTATGTACATAAAAGAATATACATACAAGAATTGAACCAAATTTATATTGTGCACTTTTGGTCTTCCTTATTGCTCCCAAATTTTTTGACAATTGTTGCATTTGCAACTTGGTAAGGTCATATGTATGATCCTTCTTAATTATCTTATAGCCCATGTCAATAGCAATACATGGTACAATGTTGGGCTTGTTGGATTGATAGAGTTTATGTGCTATTATTCTCACTGCAAAAGCAATTAGGGGATCTGAGATAGTATCAATTGTCATGCCTTGTTTGTTCCACATTGCCCCTATATTCTTCTTAATGACATCTTTAGATTCACTCCTCATGGTTTTAGGTTAGTCAAGTGTTGGCTACCCTATTACTCTATGTACATTTTTCTTTGTGATTTTCACCAGTTCATTTTCCAACTATATAGAATTATCATGAATTCTACTCAAAACTATCTTTATCCATTTAATCTTGAAAACATTGAGGAAATCTAGGGCACGAGTTAACCCTTTTCTCTCTATAATTTGAATTCTTCTTTCAATGCTCCATTTTGACACAATTTCCCATAGGTTTCCCTAATCTCCATGTCATCTATGCTACCAACCTTGCATGTATAGCAACATCTCACATCTTGAATCATCAAAACTCGAGGTGGTATCATCGACAACACACCAGATGGATCTTTCTTGTAAGCAATTCTTGTAATGATTCTAAAGTTTGGTTGTCTGATCTCATTACTTATCAATTGCACATTCAAAACCTATTTACCCTTTTTAACCTTAGGACTGAAGAATTAGATGTCATTATGTAAACTAGGGTTTGTGAAAATTCAAACTGTGTAGCTTGGCACATGATAAATACCTTTGAAAATATGTTGTCATGGTGTTGAGTGACTGTTGAATCCTACTTGCAAATGCTAGAAATGATCTCTTTGATTTTCCTTTCACTCTTCATGATCTCCTTCAAATTTGAATGATGTCAAATGAGTAGAAATCAATCGTATAGACCTTAAAACCTTGCATTTAATGCTAAGTGCTTACACAGTTATAAGCTTGGCTTCAATAGAGATTTTGATTCACTCAGCTTCCATGAAGTTTCTTTTTCCACTCGGCAACCACTGCAACCTTAGTCAACACTATCACCTTTGATAGCTCAACATCAACTAACATTTCACTTGGCAACCATAGCGAAATTTTTTCATTTTCAGTAGTAATATGAAAACTAACAAAACTTAGAGATTTCTTCTAGATTCTTAGCAACAGTTTGCATATTTCTTCATGCAAATATAATCTTTTCAAAACTAAATCTTTGGAACTGATGTATAGTAAATCTTTTAAATATTAGTCCCACACATACCTCTTGATTGCTTAATTAGAGGTGGTGTGATCACCTGACCCATTGGGTGAAGTTATCCCATCTAAAATTGATGTGTTGCAATCTTCCTTTCTCTTCCATGTCTTGTTCATCTCATCTATGACATTCTCAACATCTATATTTCCTTTGCCTTTGTTGAAATCATTGCTTGGTGCCTTTGAGCTTTTTGGACAAATCCTACTTATGTGACTAGTCTTCAAATAGATAAAACATGTAGTTTGACTCAACCATATTTTGTAGTCACTTCTGAAATGTGTTCTTATGCAATTTTCAAAAAAAATATCCATACTTTTGACAATAATGATAACTATACCTAGTATTATAATCCCAATTATAAGAATTTTCATTGTGCTTTACCTTTGTTTGCTTTTTTTATGACCATTTAGGCTTAGATTTGCACTCATATGTTCTATGTCCATACTTCTGATAGTTATAGTAGTATCCTTCAAATCTTTGTGTGCTTATGGTCTTGGTTATGCATTCATGTGTCTGATGACCTTTTTTGTTGCATTTGTGGCAATGGCCCATGAACTTATGCTTAGAATTCTAATTTGTAGTCTTGCTCCTGCAAACATTAACAATATGACCTATCTTAATGCAATAATGACAAATAGGTTTGGAGTTCTTACCTTTGTTACTTGTTTCTTCACCACTTTTGGATGATTCTCCTTCTTTAGTACTAGTGTAACCCAATCTAGAAGTATCATTGTTGGATCTAGGGGATTTCATCAATTGCTCAAAGTACTTGATGGCTTCACTAGGTTTATTGAAACTTTTAGCAAACTCTTTTTCTCTTTTCGGATCATTTCTTAGTTGCTCATCTTGCAACTTCAGTGTTGTGATCTCAATATCCTTTACATTCAATTCATGATTTTCAATCATCATTTGACACAAAGTTTCCAATTGCATGTTAGCAATCCTACTTGCCTCTGATGTTTTCTCTTCCAGTCTATTGGTCAAAATCATTTTGTCATTTTCAATCATGACTTTTTCTTCTCCAGCTTCCTTTTTATACTCGATCACTTCACATAGCAATACTGATTGGACTTCTTATTCTCTTTTGAGATTTATGACCTCTTCAGTTAGGGTTCCATTCTTTTCCATCAAATCTATAACTATTGCATCAAATTCATTGGTGTTTCCATTTGTAAATAATTCATTAGTGTCAATCTCTTGGTATTGTGTGTCATTCTCTTTAATAGCTCTTTCCTTCCTTCTTTTCAATGATCGCTTAAACTTATCCCTTGCTTCATTCAACTGATGTAGGGCAAGTTGTATTTCAATTACCTGGTTCTTAATAGTCTTTCCCAACTTATAGACTTCCATCTCCAAGATCTTTCCTCAAAGTTGCAAAGCTTTACTTTTCAGATAACTAATGCTCTAATACCAATTTTTGGAAATACAATAGGGAAGTAAACTCTAAGAGGGGTGGGGTGTGTGAATCAACACTTAAAAACTTTCAACCTCAAAAACTATTCACCACACATCCATCTCACAATCTATGCATATAAACTGAAATACCAAGTTAAGCATATACATTCATAGCATGAAAGTAAAATATTCAACACATGTATGAAACAAGATATTTGGTTACCCAAAAACCCTCCAAAGAGAAGATAAAATTGGGGTGGGGAAGACACCCACAAATCTTTGCTACTATAGTAATAAAGTGTATCCAATGAAGATTACAATATTTTGATCATAAAACATGATCTACCCCATGAAAGGTCTACCCTATTAAAGGCTTACAAGATTGTTAGATCTTACCATGTTAAAGGATTTACAACACCTTGTTGTTGAGATAATGGGTGTTGCACATATTGCATATTATTGTTATATTTTATTTTATTGTATCTAGATGGACGTGCAACATGTAAAGATTCCCATGGAATATTCTTGATGAGTTGTATTGTAACATTGTGAAAATATTTCATGTAATTATTTAATATTGGGGAAAAGAATTAAATGCCCAATATTAAATGTGGGGTCAGTGGGTTAGGTAGCACATGGTTTATGTAATACCACTTAGTGGTTTTGTGGGACTTGCTACTATATAAGCAGCCACAAGGGTAGTTGTTGTAGAGAGAGTAAGAGTGATAAGGAAAAGACAAAAGGCAAGAGTCGAGCGGGACAAGGCTTGACAAGTTAGCCAAGGGAGCATTTGTGAAGGTTGGAAGCATGCATGGGATGTGTGGATTCATGCTTGTTCACATAGTTTGCTCGGTTGTGGCTATGGCCATGAAGGCTTCCATGGTTGTATGGCAATGGTATCTTTGCTGAATAATACATGGTGATGGATGCTTTTGGAGGTTGGGTTTTTCCCTCAATGAGGGTTTCCCAGGGTATATCTTGTGTCACAATTTTGTGGGTATGTTGTCTATTCTCTTGCATGTGGATTTTAATTCTGTATTTATTTCAGATTTATTATGGGTTATGTGGAAACGGTTATATTCTTTATTGCCAAGTTTCCTTACAAGTGGTATCAGAGCTATGGTTTTATTATTGTAACCATAGATTGAATCCATGGGAATGCATGAGAGGATAAAAGAAAGGGCAAGATATATGAATGATTTATTGCATATCTGAGGGTTTTGAGTTTGCTGTTATGATGGGATGTTAAAAGATTTGGGCATGGAAAATTGTTGGACAAAAAGATTTTTCGAATGTTTCATTTAAATGAGGGTTTTGGGGGGTAACTTGCAGAAATGACCTCCTGGGTAAAAATAGACCTCACCATTGGATTCGGGTTGACATTTCCATAAAATTTGATATATAATATGCCCTAGTTTGGCCATGTTCAAAGGAAATGAAAAAGTTTTTTGGTTTCAGCCCATGATGGCCGTCAAATTTTATCCCGTCGGAATTTTTGTCACTAAAAAAAAATTAAAAATGAAAAATCGTACTGAAAATGGTAAAAAGACTGTCTTAGTAAAACGGCCATAACTTTCTCTCAGAATATCAGATTTCAGAGTTCTTATAGGCGTTGGAAAGCTAATTCAGAGCACTACAAGATAGTGTAGGTTTGGTTCTATGATTTTGAAATTTTGTTAGGTTTTAAGAGCCCTAAAGTCAGATGTTGTTTATTTTGAGCATGGATTAGGGCATAACTTGGGCATACAGAGTCAGATTTTGGACTTCGAGTAGTCAACGGAAAGCTCTTGGAGCGCTCTACACATTGGTTTAGATTTGGTGCAAGTTTGGCATGATTTATTTGGTGATATATTTATCTGAACAGTTTATGGTATATATTTTTTACTATGGTAACTTATGAGTTTATGGCATTGGAGATTTATGATTTGATGTCATTGTATACTCAGTTCATATTCAGATTGGTCTCATGATGATATGGTTATCAGTGTTTGGTTTGGATATGCATGATGACTTGTTGGGTTTACAAGTTGTGCAGTGTTGTAAGCGGTCTATACTTACAGGTTGCATTTATGGCTTGGTTATGGGTTGTCTTTGCCCATTGATCTTCATTATTGATGCATATTCAAAATGGTGACTTGGATTTGGGTTGTCTATGCCCTAAGTCACATGATTTTATCTTCATGTAAAAGGGATGAGATGTTGTTACCAGGTACAGTCATGGTGGAGGATTGTGGTTGACTATTT
Source organism: Cupressus sempervirens (assembly GCA_028749045.1). Classification (NCBI taxonomy): domain Eukaryota; kingdom Viridiplantae; phylum Streptophyta; class Pinopsida; order Cupressales; family Cupressaceae; genus Cupressus; species Cupressus sempervirens. The sequence continues at coordinate 240,429,769 of CM053783.1, forward strand.
TATGCTAACAGGTTGGACACTTTGAGAGCCAGATGCTCAGTTTATGGATGTGATCATGGTGTCATGGATTTTGGCATGACATGATTGGTTATACAGGTACATCCTTGATTTTCATTAGCTTGGATTTTTTGATTTGGTTATGGTGGTATATCTTCTTGGTTGAGGATCATGGTTATTTGGTTTCTTTTGAGGAGCTCATAATGTGCACTTTGAGTTCTTTGATAGTTTGATGCCTTGGTTGATTCTCATGGTTAGAGGATGGGTTTTCATCATGATGTCATGGATAGCTTGGATACATGGTTCAGTGGGAGCTTGTGACAGTGATGGGGTGACAGTGCAGGATTAGTTCCTGGTTTGATTTGGATCTTCATATAGGAGATGGATTTTATGATGCCATAGGTGACTTGGTACCACGATTGAGTGGGAGTTTTGTTGGAATTGATATATTTATTGAGTGTTTGCAGATGTTGGAGGTTTGTCTTAGATCCTGTTGCTACAGAAGCATCTTTGACATTTGCATGGTGCACTTGTTATCTTCATGGTATGTGAAGATGGTTAGATCTTGAGGACTCATGGAGTTCTTGGTTATCTTCATGATATGTGGAGATGGTTCTTCCTGGTATGTGGAGATGATTTTCTTCATGGTGTGTGGAGATGGTTGCATCTTGAGGACTCACAGGGTTCTTGGCAAAGGTGTGGTTTATGCTTTTATTTGGCATGTTATCCTTGGGTGAGGATGGTTTCATTATTATGTCATGGTATACTCTTGATACGCGTTTAGAGTTGTGACATGTTATGGTGTGTTCATATGGAGCATGTTATCTCTTTTAGTTGAGATGGTAAGATCACGTTGTCATGTTTATGTTCCTGAGGCCATGGTTGGAACTTTGACATTGATCTTGGTTTAGTTTCTTGGTATTGAGTACACTAATCATAAGCTGGATACTTCATGATATTGCTATGTTGCATTTGGAGTTGGCATGGATTGATTGGTTATAGGTGCTCATGGATACTTAGAGACGGTGGTGATGCTGATTTCTCTTGGATTAGAGAAGTATCTGTTGGGATGGTTGATGGTTTCAGCAGGAAGTCCGAGGGGCAGTCACCTGATATGGACTTGAGAGGAGATTGTTCTTAGATGAGTCTTGGTTGGAGACTTGGGTATCTTGATGAGCATTATCATTCCCCACTCTTGGTCTACTCGGCGATTTGCTACTTGAGAGGTATAGCCCATGATTTTCTCTCAATTGCATTATATTTATGCTTATCTTTCATGGATATGGATCTTGAGCTATGGTACATGAGTTAGTTCTGGAGGGTTCATTTGAGAGATGGTTTAGCATTGGTTATCTCCATGTGCATATGTTGTTATGTTGGTTGAGTTTGGGAGATGGTTTTATTGGGCATTTTCCTTGGATTAGGAATGGTTATTCCTTGATTTAGGAATGGTTTTATTGAGTTTGATCTTCTTGTGAGAGGCTTACATCCATGATTAGTTATATGGTATGGTTTAGGTGTTGTTGAGGCTTCTTGTTGGGGTTTTATGGAGGAGATCATACTTGCATAGCTTACATCTAGAGGTGTGTGTAGAAGGACATGATACATGTTATGATTTGCATGGTTTATCCTGTCTTGGTTATCTTCTTGGATGTTCAGTTTTGCCTACATTGGATTTGAGATTGGTTAGAGATTGTGATCACTGTTTGTGCTCATGTATGTCATGTGAGAGATGACATGGTTATTTCTTTCTCTTTCCTCTGTTGGTTGTGGTGAATTTGGGAGAGCATTGGAGACTTGTTATGAGAGTTGCAGGATATCAATTTATGTATTGTGGATGTCCTTGATTCTACATGGATTCACTTCTTTGAGATGTTGTGAGTGGATTGGTTATAGATTTGACATTATCTTTTGCAGTGGGAGCTTCTTGGTATATATGTGGCAGGTATTTCTCTTAAGGCTTGTGATTGCAGGTTATAGATTGGATATGTTGGTGATATGAGATTCACTTGTTATACCTTTGAGGTATGGATAGTTGGATGGGTTTGGCACTTTGCTGTGAGTGCTATTTCAGCTATGGATATTTTGACAACTACGGATACATGTGATTACCTTTGGATCAAGTTTTTTGTGCTTGGAGTTTCAGTTGGTACAGGATATTATGATATTCTAATGCGACAGGTTGGGTAGTTTTCTCTTTGGATGGCTTCTATGTATGTCCAGTGGGAGTGGCATAATAGGAGGTGAGATCATTCATGTTTGAGATGCTGGATACTTTGATTTTGTTGCGGGTACTAGGATGGAGCACTTGGTGTACTTTGATCCATGATGGTGGATGTGTTGGGAGGGATTGTTCCCTTGTTCATTTATGTGGCTACGGATTGACCCTATGCAATGTATACAACAAGTGGGAGATTGTTGAGATAATGGGTGTTGCACACATTGCATATTATTGTTATATTTTATTTTATTGTATCTAGATGGACGTGCAACATGTAAAAATTCCCATGGAATATTCTTGATGAGTTGTATTGTAACATTGTGAAAATATTTCATGTAATTATTTACTATTGGGGAAAAGAATTAAATGCCCAATATTAAATGTGGGATCAGTGGGTTAGGTAGCACATGGTTTTTAGCACATGGTTTATGTAATAACACTTAGTGGTTTTGTGGGACTTGCTACTATATAAGCAGCCACAAGGGTAGTTGTTGTAGAGAGAGTAAGAGTGATAAGGAGAAGACAAAAGGCAAGAGTCGAGCGGGACAAGGCTTGACAAGTTAGCCAAGGGAGCATTTGTGAAGGTTGGAAGCATGGCATGGGATGTGTGGATTCATGCTTGTTCACATAGTTTGCTCGATTGTGGCTATGGCCATGAAGGCTTCCATGGTTGTATGGCAATGGTATCTTTGTTGAATAATACATGGTGATGGATGCTTTTGGAGGTTGGATTTTTCCCTCAATGAGGGTTTTCCAGGGTATATCTTGTGTCACAATTTTGTGGGTATGTTGTCTATTCTCTTGCATGTGGATTTTAATTCCATGTTTATTTCAGATTTATTATGGGTTATGTGGAAACGGTTATATTCTTTATTGCCAAGTTTCCTTACAAGCTTGTAAGAAGTATGTCTGGTAAGAGGACTTTAACTTACAATGAAGTAATCACCCTGTTAAAGGATTTACAATAGCCTATTAAGACTACTCGATTAAGAGATTTAACTAATTCACCTGTTAGAATGTTTCAGTAATGATCCTTCGGTTAGCACTTTGTTGCTTGATGTCAGATGACCTCTATATTGATGTGTACTTGATCCTTTTTGATCAAATGTATCTCTTTTTTCTTTTGATTCCTTTCCATTATTCTCCTTTAATTGATTCTGCAATGTAACTCGAATCATAACACCTTAATCACCATAAATGCTCTATTTGCACATGCAAAATCTCTTCAATTCTCCTTAAGCATTCATTAAATTTTTTAGGGTTTTTCCTCCTTAAGAAGACATAGGTGACCTAGGGTAGGTATGAATCGACGATTGTGATTCACCCATCTAGCCACTTAAACCTTTCCTTTTTCTAATTGGATGCATGTAATGCATAGGGATTCACAATTAAGATTCATTGTTATCATCAAAAGATAGTAAAACAATCCTTAAGTCGGCCCAAAAATGGTTTACATAGAATTTTGTGTCATTACAAACAACTATGTTAAAACTATGTAATTCAACACTTGAAGTCCCTGATGCTGACCATCAACTACAACTTCAATGTTGTAACTCGACCTCTGAATGACTCAACATCCATCGATCACTCGCCATTTGAATAGCTTAGCAAATACCATCTTCTTTGCACTTGAGTGACTCGACACTTACTAGTTACTCATCTCATACTAAATATATGTCACTCGACATATACTATCTGACAACTTATGCTTGACATGTATTACTTGTTCAACATGAACTAAGTAAATGACTTAAGTATATTGTCACTTATATGTCAAAACCAATCTAAGATTAACAAAGGTCGCATTTGATCACAGATTCAAGAAGTCTCTTGATCACAGGGTAAAGACATAATCCTAACGACATCAAAATATCCTACTAGGGAAAATCTTCAAACTGGGTTAGGGAAAAAATTTACTAGGTTAGGGTTTATTGAAAATTTACAATATTTTCAAAAACCCTAAGTACAAAAAACACATTTTCTTCCTAATTTTTATAAGGTGTTTAAAAAAAATGGATGGGTGAAAAATTAGGCCAACAGTGGCTCTATCTAGGGATGCATGTCCCTTGCAGACATGGCAAGGATTCAGAATTTCTGGAAGAAGTAGACTGTTCCAACAAATCTCTCAAACAACTTTATTGAAAACATGAAACCTACTCCTAAATTGTATAAGATGATGGCCTCGGGCCACCAAAACTTCTTACCTATGTCAAACACCTAATTTTCATTTACATCTTCTTGAGGTAAGCTCAAAAAAATTGCTTCCATTTGTTTCACCAATAACATCAGAATTTTCAATTAGCTCAGTTGGCAAAACTAAATAATCTTCCTCACTTTCATAGAGCATACTAGGAACATCCTCAACATAATGCTCACTATGAAAACAAAGGTTAGCATGCCCATAGAAATCAGGATCAAACTGAAAACTATCTTCAACACTATGAAACTTATGCATGTTATCAACAAGAAACACAAAGGCTTCATATTCCACTTTGTTCACAAAGGTGACATGTCAAGAGATTGCAACTCACCTTGTGTAACCAGGCATGAGGAGTACATACAATTTGATTTCTCTTCTTTGTAGTCCTGATACTCATCCAATCAAATTTTTCATTTGGTGAAACTCCTTCACCCTCAAAGAACTGATTAGTCGCCAAGTTTGAAAAACTCTAACAAAAGTGATGACATAAAATATGTAGATCATAATCATAGTTTTCTTCTAACAACTTGTTAGAGTGACCTTTGAAGTCATCAAACTTATCATTACAATATTTATTAGCTTGAAAAGGAAACTTAGGATCAAATTTGCAATTTGTAACTATTTCCTTTTCATCATATGAACGGTCAAAACCAACTTCAGTATTATTAGCATGAAAATAATCTGCAACAATACCAAATTTTCCTTCAATAACATCCCCCACATCTAACAAGTCGTCATGTGCACAGACATTTGAGGTATTGTCATATACACCTCCAAAGCTTGACAGACATGTTTTTAATTCTATATCTCTTTCCACATCAAACTTTGGGGAAGTGACTTCATTAAATGAAGAAACATCATAAGGAAAAATATGAGCATCCTTAGAAACACTTGCATACCTTTCAAAATCATGAGCTAACAAAGCTAAAATTTTATCAGGGTTCAAAAAGACTTCCTCACAAATCTTATCCTCTTGGTTGTTCTTCTTATCTAGATGACATGAAGAACTTACTATAGCAGAAACATTAGTAGTAAGATCAAAAAAATCAGAAGCCTCGCTACACTCATTTTCATCATAATAAGAATTACCTCTACTATTGTTATACATTTTTTCACTCTCATACACACTGTCACATGATTCATTTTTAGTTATGTATCCATCTTCCTCATGTTGATTGCAATCATCTAATTCACTAAATTTGAAATCCTTCTCTTCACACTCAAAAGATAAATTATCATTACCTACAGATTCATTACATTCACTCTGACTTTCAGCACATTCACTTCTATTATCAAAATATTCAAAATAGAATTCATTGCTACTTAAATCACTCTCAAATTTCTTGAAAATGTCTTCAACATGCAAAATCTTTTGTAATCTCAAATGTGTTGGCCAATCAACTGAATCGGGCATAAAAGTATCTAGGAAAACAATAGGCCATGAAGACTCCTTAGGTCTTAAAGAAAAATTCAACTCCATGAGCGTTGATTTGAAATTTATATAAATTTGATCATCTCTTATACCTTTATTACTTCCTACCATAATTCTTATGAATCTGACAATCTGATTGTGGAGTTCTTTTCTTATCTCTACAATATCTTCAAGCACACTTTCATAACTTGGTAGACTAACTTTAGATGTAAGATCTGATTCCATCTTGAAACAAAATTTCTACCTCTTTCTCCTAGTGATGATAACCACTAAATAGGGGCACTAATTTCTAACACTTGACTTTCATGAAAAGAGAACACATGAAAATCAAAATACCTTAAGTGTTGATGTTGAAACTTAATCTGTTAATCTTGGCACCGGTGTAAACCTAAACTTCTTCACACCATTTATCAAAACCATGTAAAGTTGCCCCCTCCTTGAAGAGGACAAAGAAATTACTATTATGATTCACTTTTTAACATTCAAATTCTTAAAAAGCAAATGCATACAATACTTAAAACTATAAATCAAGAACTAACAACTTCTTTTCCAAGAACTACTATCAAAAGCTTCAGATCTGCCCATACAATCTAAAAGTCTTTCAAAAATTTAATATGAAATCAACTAGGAAAATTGGTATAGAGATATAGAGTTACCATTCACACTTGTGAGAATAAAACACAATTTGTCACTTGACAAATCTCAACCAAACTTTCAATTTGAAGGAAACTTGTAGGTCATCAAATCACTCTTGGAGATTTACACATTTAGAAAAGAGAACACACCATATCTTATCATTCTTGACTCTGAACTTTGTAACAACACTTTGAAACATTACCCATCTAAATTGATTGATGACAAACTCTCTTAGTAACAATACAATTTACACTCAACCCTTAAAGTTAATGTTGTCCTAAATAAGGTAATGACTGGGAGACATGAATCTTCAACAAAAAGAAGGAAAACACTTCATGACCTTGTTGTTGTAGCAAACTTTTCCTACTATATTGAATCTTCTTTTTCAAATTCTCAAGGTTTGTCTATCATACAAATTCAATACAACTCCCCAATAGAGTCACCATTTTGTTGGCTACTCGGATGGGCAAAACCATGCTGAAATACATGACTAAAAATATACAATTTATACCAGAGATTCTTGTCCTTTTAACAAGTCTTATTACATCCTTATCCCCAACAGAGTCACCATTTTTTTGGTTTTTTAAAATGTTAGGTTTCAAAAACCCAATGATGAGAACAAAATACATCTAGGGGCAGCTAATTCCCATTTTCAACATATCTATTTAGACATTGGGGCCAACTATAAGGCTATACTCCTTCTTCAAGCTATGCAAGGCCTAGGCAGGTGAACCTCAAATCCTTTCATATGATACCAATTTGAAAAGTATACAACTAAATCTAGATAAAGCAGATTGAAACCTCAATTCTTCTATACTCATGCAAACAACATAGACATGAAATAGCTAATAACATGACCTATGAACCTGACAAGCTAAGTGAGGGTAAATCTTTTCAGCCCTTCAACATAAAAGGGAAAAGACTTTGATTAATGTGTTGACTATCAACAAAACCAAGATATGAACAACAAACATATAAATCCTATAGCTGATTAATACATTATCTATTGGGCAATTCCATGAATCACTAACACACATCCTTGGAAATCATTGATACATCTCATTTATTAGGACTTCCAGATCTATCATATCACTTTGTGAATTAGACATCTGCATCAAGACTAAACCTCATACTCTACCTATCCCTGCATGAAATTTGCAACCCTATCAAATATATCAAGCATTTACTTGGGTCTTTGATCCAACATCAAAACATATTGAGACATAAAGGAGTTGCAACTGGGTTTAAGCACTTTGTTCATAAACCACAAAACATTACAAATAACATGAATAGGAGACAAGAATTAGATGAAAGATAAACTTGATGTTGCATTTTTATTCATTTCGTTGAAACAAATACAATAGGATGCATGAAAATAACTCATAAGATAGTTGAATACACTAATACTATCTCTATAATTCATTCACTATTGTTCATAAAAGAGAAATGTTGAGAACGGTGGTATCAAAACTCTGGAAAACCTTCCAAACTAGAACCAACCTTGTGGTATCATAGCAGTGTAAGAAAATATCCAAAAATCGAAACCCTTCCTCCATATCTTGGAAATCCTTTTATAGAGAAGGATTGCAACAAGCTTCAGATGGGAGGACACATGTCAAAATTCTATTGGAAAACAAATACAAAGATATTTCTATGTGTTAATGTTAAAACATTCTTTGTATTCGAACAAAAATAAGAAAGTAGTTACAAAATTGATAGGTTACACTTAGTACAAGAGTCTTCAATTCAATTATGTTTGTCTTTTGCTACCTTTAATCATGCATATCTTCAATTGCTTCCTGTCATCATAGCCTTAATATCTCCAACTGCTTCCAAAACATTTATTTCTTTTTTGTTGGGTTGTTCAGTGAATTTGATTTCATCTAAAACATCTAAATCTAATTTTGTTCCACCTAAAAATTAGATCATCTTTATTGTTGTGTAGATCGAGCATCAATGCTCATCCTTCTTGGTCATGTTTCCTCCTGCTCAAGCTCTATAATCTAAGCCTTAAACCTAGTGTTTTTTGCCACCTTAAGTTCTTCTATCCTCTATACTTTCTTGAAATTTCATTTGTCAAGACCTATGTCACTTTTACAACTCAAAAAAGGTAAAAAGTGCTTTCATGTGAAACCTATATAGGGATTACGATCTTGCGATCATTTTGAAAATTCAAACCATTTGTATCATCTTAGGTGAGAAACTTGGCCTTTATGATCTTACGATCACTTCCTTATCGCATGATTGAAGGTTCCCCTTTAAGTCTTTTATGATCCTATGCTTTTCAGCTTGTTCTAATATCGTATCACTTGCCATTTACCATAAGACACTTACGATGACACAATATTAGGATGAGAGTAAGATCAAACACTTCAAAACATACACCTACAATGCTATGATTATATGGGATATTGTAAGGTCGGGAGACCCACAATTTACCTTAACAATCCTCCGCTAGCCTTTACTTTGTAACATCGAAAGAGGATAGAGCTTGTTGCACCATTTATATATCCTCCCTAGATAGACACACATCATAGATAGTCGCAAAAGGATGAGTTTCCCCTCTATTCTTGCAAATAATTATTTGTAGAATTTTATTTATAGTATGATGTAGACTATATAGATTTTCTAGGTCATGCTAGGTAGGGCCTTAGTAGATTATCAAAGAGGTTTAGACAAACGAACACCCCTTCACCTGTCAATAAGCAAGCAATGGTGGGTCCAAACCTTTTGGTTATGCCAGAAGGTCTAGAGATGATAGTGGTAGGTCTGAGTGTTCCAGATGATATAGTGAGGATTTAGATATATTCCAACATCACTAAAATTGCTACACAACTACAAATAATGTCATCTGATCGATGTGGGAGATATATGTTGAGATCTTGTGGTACTATTCTAACAACCACATCCTTTAGCATAGGACTTGATAATACATATGGGATAGAAGATGTACCTTCTTCCTTTGAGGTTTCTACTTTATCAGATGTGGATGTATTGCATTGTATGGCATCATATTTATCTAGTGATCTTCTTAGTTCATATCAAGCCTTATCAATAGTCACGAGGATTACTCTTCATGACATTAGTGGACACATCAACCACATTCTCTCACACACATCAGGATTACAAGGTCTACAAAGACAAGAGGATATTCTTGCATCTCCTATAACACCTACTCTTACTTAGGCCCATATGTCACCTCCTACAACCCCCCACTCATGCCCCCACAACACGCCATCATCTATTTACCACTATGCTTATAGATGAGACGATTGATTTAGACACTGAACCTATTTTGTCATTACACGATTCATATATCAATCAGATCAACAAAACATTACATGATGCTATGATAAATATATCTATTTTTTAATTTAAGATTATACTTACACATATTTGAGTTTAAATGCATACCTAGACATGCATATATATCTTATATATGAGTACATACAAGTGCTAGATAGTCTTAGTGATAGTATGCTATGTTTTGGCGATCTTTAGACACCTACAAATCCCATATGACATGACTCAGAGGTATGTAATTTATATATTTTATATACATGCAATGTGTGTAATTTTATAACTCTATATATAAGTACTTATAATTTGACATGTATGTATGTATTTCTTTCATTTGACATAGAGTTCAAATGCACATCATAAAGCTTTATGGGACCATGGATCAGGAGGGGGATGCATTTGATCTACATATATGTAGTATTTGTCTTATTTTATATGTGTATTTCATTGACTGGAACATGTTATTCTACATACATTTGATATGAAGATATTTTGTATGTTATTTTGGATACATTTGATATGGAGATCTATATTTTATATGTTATTTTGGATAAAGTTGATATAGAGACATTTTATATGTTATTTTGGAGACATTTTATATGGTATTTTGGAGGCATTTCATATGGGCACATTATTCTCTTGTGACATTTCATTATATACATGTACATGTTATTTCATAGGCATGTTTGTGCTCACATGTTATGTTTATGTCATGTATGTATTCTTTCAATCTTCATGTTTATGTACATGTCAAGTACATGTTATTGATCTTGATGTTCATATTTTCATTAAAGCACACATGAACTCATATATATATACAATATATAGAATGGATGATATGCATAAAAACATAAGTTAAAGCACAAATAACATCTTGAAACACCTATATACATTAAACCATCTAATGCACACACAAAGCATATAATCATAAAATCATATCTACCAAGTGTGACTTAAGGGGATGTCTTAAGGGGAGGTCCTAAGAGGATTTCTTAAGGGGATGTCTAAAGGGGAGCTCCTAAATATACATAAGAACATAGATTAAATCATAGTTAAAAGCATAAGTAACATCTTCAAACAAATCAAAGCATTCAAACATCAAAGAATACATAAGAACATAAATTAAAATATAATAATATATTGAAACACATGTATACATTGAACCATCTAATGCACACATGAAACATATAATCATAAAAACATATCTACCAAGTAAACATACATAAGAATTCAGATTAAAGCATATGTTAAAGCATAAATAACATCTTCAAATGAATCAGAGTATTCAATCATCAAAGAATACATAAGAAAACTGATCAATGGAGAACTATCATTAAATAAAACATAAGAACATACATAAAACATAACAAAGCATTAATAACATCTTGAAACACATATATACATCGAACCATCTAATGCACACATAAAAAATATAATCATAAAACCATATCTACTTGTATCATCTTAAAATGGAAGCACTTCCATCTTGATAGATTTAGCACCCTCTTTTAGTGTATTTATCATGATAGACTTGCATTTAGGATGCATTATGCACTTGATTCTTTCATTCTAGGTGAAATTAGGGTTACAATATGAAGGATTCTCCTTAATTTTCCTCCTCTATGGCTCTATTTTCTAGTTAGGACTTAGGAGTATGTACTCCTAGAATTCATCATATTCATCATAGGATTTGGTGCCTATTCCTAGAACTTTTCCCTATTTTGATATCATTTATAGGTCTTTGGGCATCCCTGGGACCTCCTATTTTCTATTCTAGCTAGATCTGGACCCCTGGGTCGAAGTTAAGGTCGACCTTGACCCAAGTCAAGGTTGAGGTTGACCCTAACCTAGTTCAAGTTTGAGTTCTACCCTATCCTAGGTCAGGGTCAAGGTCGTCCTTGACCTCCTTCAAGATTTAATCCCCCTTTTCAAATTTTGGTCTCGGAAGGCCTCAAAATTAATGTCAGGCTTTCGAATCTGAATACGAAAGGGTTTTAATTTGAAATTTATTTATTTATTTTTTCTCCTTGGTTATTGTGATTGAACCATAATTCAAGGTGAAATTTGAATTATGGGTCCTCACATTACTCTAGGAGCCTCACCTTGAAACTTCTATATAAAGACTCTTGTTTCGCATTCATTTACAGCAAGAGGTCATGAGAAGCACACAAATGATATTTAAATGAAGATGAAAGATTGCAAGCAAATGATATAGAAGAGAAATCCATTATTGATATCAAACATTTTTGTGAACATCTATTTGGAGCAAGGGAGATCCTATTTTTCTTCATCCACCGTTATCAATATTCAAGCATTCAAAGATACAATCATAGGGTAGGAATAACGGATTATGAGTTTGATAGGGTAGTTTAGCCTTGGGGGGTTGGTATGCTTTCTTATCTTATTCAAATCTATGCATTTTTTTCTTATACATATTCATGCTAGGGTTTCAATCTAGAGGATTAGATCTTGGCATTACACATTCAATACACACACATATTCTATTACACCTGGCTATTTGTAGAGGTGGAGATCACCAAAATGGGGGTTTGACTAAGGAAAAACCCTATATAGCCACCCCAAAACACCATTTTGAGATATATACAATCATTGTTTCGAGTATTGGAGTACATATTTGGATACCATTTTAAACGAACTTCTAAGATCTGCAAACATAATTTACATCAAAGTAGTGTAGGTTAAGGTAAAATTTTTGGGGTCAAGGACCACCTTCAATGAGGGGTACAATTGTGCCCTGGGGTAAGATTGTGCCCCGCTATCTGGGTCAAGGTTGACCTACTTTTAAAAAGATAAGTGTTTTGGGTTTTCTCTGTCTCAGTATTTCCACTCTGGAGCAGGTTGCAGAATTCCCTGAAACTGTGCACAGACATCAGAAAATAGGTATTTCCAGATTAATTTCATCATGAGGTATGTATCTTATCTTGTCTAATTTCAAGCATTTCTATATTTATATTACTTATTAAATTTCAATTCAAAAGTACAAATGAATAGTGTGGAATATTAGATGCATTATCAAAGCTCCCTTTTTCTTCCTATTCACTACCAAGTATGTCTTAAGGGGAGGTCCTAAGAGAAATTATTAAGGGAATTTTTTAAGAGGATGTACTAAGGGGAGGTCATAAGAGTATTTCTTAAGGGAATGTCTTGAGAGGATGTCCTAAAGGGATACATAAGAACATATATAAAAACATAGATCAAAGCATAAATAACATCTTGAAGCATAAATTTAACATCAAATCATTGAATCATCAAAATATAAATAACAACACACGTAATTTAGTGTATCCAAGATCCAAGATCCAATGCATACATTTATAAAACATATATCCAAAATCCAATGTACATAAAATATGTAAGTATGAGAATTACATGGAAACAAGTTTAGCTTAGAGCTCTACAAACAATGTATTGTTAGGATCCTTTATATTTTTAATTATCTCAAGAAGTTTTTCATGTTCTTCAATAAATAGTTTCCACTTTTAATTTTCATGTCCTCTTCTTCGTATTGCAACTTTATTGCTATAACATGGTTACTATAATGTAAAACTTTTTGTGTAGACATGTATTCAATAGTTTCAATACTACTTTGGGCTACCTTTATTTGTTGATAATATGTACCTTCAATGATAAACTAAGAAATTGGATATGATTGTCCATCAACATCTACAGTTCCTTGTAGCAACTTGTGTTTTTCTTTTGTGCATCTTAGAAGATAATAGTCTACATTTTATGCATTATTTGCTAAGGCTTGGACAACAAAAATATCTCCTACATGTACATAAAAATAGAAGTAAATTTTTCAAATTGAATAATTAAATATATAAATTGACTTTAAAGAACATACATATATACATATGCATAGCCTTGCAGTAACTAAATCAAAAACACACTCATAATCAGCTAAGTATACTAGAACATGAATGTTAATGTCAATGTCAGCATCTTTGAAAGAAGGCTTTTGACTATCTCCTTCAAATTCCAATGTAAAACATATCCGTTTGCAATATTTTCACATTCAATCATTAGATTGTCCTTAATGCATTCATCACAAAAACATGATTACTCTCTTACTTTAATCACTGAAGGTTTGTAGTGTCCTATAGTTGTCACTTGATGTTAATTTCTAATACCAACAATCATTTAACAATTGTAAGGATTAGATCAATCTATATCTATTAAAAATACCAAAAGAAATAATTTTCACATTTTAAAATAAATAATCAAACTTGAATTTGAAGAATGCATTATATATATAAATTATCTTTCACTTCCCAAAAATAATGCTTATTGTGTTTGGTAATTCGACTAGCAAAATGAGCTTTGCACCATTCAACAATTTGATTCACACTCTCTATCCTATTACCTATATGTGTAATGTGTGTGTGTGTGTGTGTGTGTGTGTGTGTGTGTGTGTGTAATTTAAACATGTAAATTAGATAATAATTTTAAATTTAACTTGAAAATATAGATCTAGAGAACATACATACATACATATATATAGTGAACACACTAAATACATATGTACCTGCACGTTCATGTTGTCAATTGCACACTTTATGCATGCTTCTGCCCCATCATGCTCCCTTTTGCCATGTCCACTTTGAAATAAGTTCCACAAAATCCTAACATTGCTTCTAGCATGTTGAATGACTAACCAATTAAATTCTTTTATAGATTTAAATTCTCCAATGAACATAAAATGCTTAAAGACATTTATATATCAAATTTAAATAATTGAAATACATGTACACATACATGTAAGTTAAATAAAGTTAAATAAATGCATACACATGCACAACCATTGGACCAAATCTAGTGCTTTGTAATATTTCTTTCATGATTTCTAAGATCTTTAGAGAACATTGCAATATAATGGGCCACATAACTCCTATCATGAACTCTATCATCGCTGATATAGAAATGAACCTCCTTGATGATAATGTGTTCATTTTGGTCCAAAATTTCTATCTCATCCAAATTAAATTGTGCATGCCTATAGGTCACTTGCACAAATATTGCAACTTGTTTAGAATGATAATATTGACCTTGAAGCTTTGTTTTGAGGTGAAAATGTATAGTTCTCAAAGAAATATACAACTAAAAGAATACAACTAGGTGGAAATCAAATTTTTGAATCATGAAATTGTTTAGCTTGCCATCATGCACCATGACAATGTTGGATATGTGGATATATCAATGGATGAAATTTGGTCATAAACTCGTCGTACTGTAATTCACTCTCCTTCAATACATTTTTTTTGGATTCATCTCCTATTTTAGTTTGGTATGTCTCATATTCATATCCCATCCATGAAACCAGTGTCTATTCATTAATATTCTTAGTTTACAGTGGAAATTTAGACAAATCTCCACAATCTTCACATTGATTTTTGATTCATTGTTCTTTGAATTCATCTGAATGTTCTAATTTATCACATAATATAGACTTCATAAATTGTGTTGTACTACTAGAGATGGTCATATTTGGATTAAGTACTAAGATAAAAAAAATTATATGATTGCGAGTTTAGACCAATTCAACATGATTTCAACAAAAACAAGTTTTACATATCTTATTTATGCGTACAAAGGAAGGACACAAGCTCTCAAACATTCTCTAACATATTTTCACATTCAAAAAATATTGCTTGAATGTTTGAAATAGTCCACTTTGTGTTATATTTATAAAATGTTTTGGATGTTCAATTTTTGCCCTTGTCTCTTGTAATTTAATTTGTATAGGATCACATCTATTGAAATAAATGTGAGAGAATGTAGTCCAAAATTCAGTAACCTATCTTTCTACATCTTAAAAAATTTCATCTTTTCAAGGAATTCTACAATTATTCTCAATGTTTTAATCCAACACATTTCTCCTCCTTATGTATCTTTGAACAATTCTTCTAGATATTTGTAGTAAATAAAAAAGTACATGTACTTGTTTTCTTTGTGTCAATTTTCTACTAGATATTGTAGCCATTAGCACTCTACGTACAATGCTTAAATCGTCTCGTCGATTTGTGTTGTCAATTTTGTTATATGCAATTTATAAATTTTCAACTATTTATTTTAGTAACATTATGTGCATAGTTTTTTCTTTTATCAACACCCAACATCTCCAAAACATGACTCATATCTTTTTCTCCTAAATAACTTGACAAATATCCGTGCCTTTCCAAATATACTTTTTATTTTGAGATATTCATCCCATATATTTTTTGCAATTTTTTTAATAGTGTTCTTAGATACCATATGCTTAGATGAAATTTGACTAACAAGTAGCTCCTCATCCATATCCATCAAATTTCCTACACCAAATAATATGTTTCTATCATTAGAACTACCAATTTGTTCCTCTTCTTGAGTCTCATCCTCTTCATGAATCTCATCCTCATCACGAACTTCAATAGGTTGGTTTTGATTACGTTATGTATGACATTTCATTTTGTCATCTCTTATTCTACCATATTTCCTTGATCTTGCCTTTTTATGCCCCATTGAATACTTTGATATACATAAAATATTTTAATTTAGATTCCACTAAATACAATTCAATGCTTCAATTTGGAGTATAAAAATAACTAGGTGAAAAAAACATACTTAATTGACGATCCTTTGTAATTGCCTTTCAACATCACAAAAATCTGATAAAAATCACTTCAAATTTTTTTTTTTTCCCAAAAAGCTGATTTGATTTTTGCTATTTACTTGATTTCTAAATTAATGGATTTTCTTTTTCCTGATATGAGGCTGCCATGTAACTACTACCGAGTGCATTAAGTTGGCCAAGGTTACGACAAATAAGTTCCGGCCATAACAATTTCAATCATAATTATTTCAACCGTAACTATCTATGTGGCATCCTATGTGGTAACCACACGAGCAAAAAATGAAGTTTCTAAAAACTTGTCACTTCTCCATAAAAAAATGAAGTTTCTTCAAAAACTAAAAATACCTTTAGTAGATTTCAGAGTCAAGATTATGGTCATGTAAATCTTATAGTGTTTTGAGTAGTTGTAATTTTAAAATATTAGAAATAGTTATTTTTGTTGAAATTGATGAACAATCAACCCCATAGCTTCCAAGAATCACATACATGCAAACACCTATTATAGAAAAGAGAAGCAAAAAGCTATGGAGGCAGGAATTGCCAAATCCATAGATGAGACATTCTTGATGAGCAAAAATGTATATTACTATAATCAAAAGTGAATGAACGTTTACAATGAGAGATCATCCTTATAAAGGAGATTGAAACCCTAAAAAGGTCTAACCTAGGTTGCATCATAATAATTAATAAAATTAATTAATTATTAGATGCCTAAAGTTTAGCTTAAGTAATTAGAGTTAATTAGGAAATATCTAATTACTCTAACACCCCCCTTTAAGATAGACTTAGGGAGTAGCTAGAAACCTAGAAACTACTGCTAAAAGTAGAAATGGGTCCCGACAAACAAAGCTTGATGAGGTACCCAAACACAACCAAAACTCTAAAAAGAGGACAAATAGAGAAAACCACATGGGAAAAACCCTACTCCAAAAAGAGATGGAAATAACGCTGAAAGAAAATAGTGAAGGACTGAAGAAGCTTCCAAACTAGGGAATGTCCCAGAAGATAGGAACAAAAGATGATCATGTAGAACACCACTGAAGCATGAAGATATTGCAAAGTTGTGTCAAAAGTAACTACTGATCTGAAGAACCTCCACTGAAATAGACCTGACCAGGTAGAGAAGACTATAATCTGCATTGAGTTAGGAGGCACACAAAGGCAAACAACTGAACTTGAAGATATAGATGGCATGAAACATTAAAGCATGAGAAACAACAAAAGAAACACACCCCCTCCCCCGCCAATTGCAAACAAGGGTGAGGTGACAGACATTTGGAAAAGTGGGCCAAAAGAACTGCATGTCAAGGAACCACAATCAAAATGCACAAAATAGTACATATGTGTGTACTAAGGTGATCAATCTCAGACATGTCATGAGGTTAATGTCACGGAAGGGACAATCACTAGACAAAGGAAGATGGCAAACAAAGGCAAAACATCAACCCCATGGCACTTTGTTAGAGTAGTGCATGTACAATAAGGCACAAGACATAATGAATCCTAAGAATATAGTAATTTGTATGAGTGTCCTCAGATGACAGTGCTCGAATAAGAATGCAAACAAAGGCAAACAACTGAAATGAAAATGCAGATGCAGATAGGCACTTTATCTTAGTATGTTTGCAAGAATGCATAAAAATGGTGTCTAAATAGATCAAAATGTTAAAGTAACTAAGATCATGTCTGCAAATGTACTTTCATTGCCATTTTAATTGATGATTTCCAAATGCAAATTTGGATCTCATATATGTATACTATGAGAGGAGACGTGTCTCTTCAAGTGACATGAAGAGACATGTCTCTATAGTTAAACATCGTTTATTTTATAAATAACTATATTCATAACTTATCTTTAACTTATATATAATATTAATATATTAACCATATATATAATATAATATAATATTATTATATTATTATACAATAATATATAATGCACAATATATATAATACATATTATATTACATATATCATATATAATATATATGTTTATATATATATATATATATATATATATATATATAAGAATCAGTAACAACAATTTATCTGACAAACATAAACACAGATTAGTATATTAGATAAGCATCATTTACTTCTACTGATGCTAAAATAGTAACACTCCCTCTTTAGCAAGGGAGAAGTAATACACCATTAAAATTTCAGTATAGAATACCTGATTGCTTTATCTGATCTTCACACAATGAAACAATTATAAGTCAGATAACAAAAATCACCATGTTATGAACACTATTATAATGTATATTATAATCTCTAATTGTTTGAAACAATATCTAGAGTAAACACAATGGAAATGTTACCTATGATCTCTAATTGCTCAAAGCAATGTCTAGAGATGTCCATATTGATAACATAAAATTTCATGATCTCTAATTGCTCAAAGCAATGTCTAGAGATGTCCATGATAGTAACATGAGTTTTTTATCTATGATCTCTAATTACTTGAAGTAATGTCTAGAGATGTCCATAGTAATAACATAAGATTTCATGATCTCTGCTTGCACTTAAGCAATGTCTAGAGATGTCCATGAAAAATTTGATGCTTATGATCTCTACTTGAACTTAAGCAATGTCTAGAGATTTCCATGAAATTTTTGATGCTCATGATCTCTACTTGCACTTAAGAAATATCTAGAGATGTCCATGATAATATGTCTATTATTTACAAGGTCGTCACCTTGTAAATAATTACCTTCTGAATAAATATGTCCATGAAAGATCATCACCTTTCATTACATATATGATGCAACTAAACAACAATAGAAGCATAAACTCACATGAATTGAAAAAATTAATTCAATATTCAATATTACAAATCATACCAAGTTTTTCTCTTTAATACTTCTCCTCATAGAGATGATATCATCCACAAAGGATTGCATCTCAAAAATTTCTCCCTTTGAACATCAATCCTGGGAAGTCAGGTCCTCTTGTTACTTCCTCATAAACTCTCTTTACCCAAGGATGTCTATCAAACTCATCACTTCCTCATGGTATACATAGGAGTAGGCCCATCAACATCATGCAGTCACCCACATGTATTTCTAGACTCCCTCTAAGTATCAATCTTCTAAGCTCCAACATTACCTTTGAAGAAGTGTCATACTCTCTCTTAATGTAGAAGAATCTCATAATCTTAATCATCAAAGGTGTTTTCTTCAAGAGCCTCACTTTATCCATCTTAATCATCAGAGTCTTTGGAACTACTATCATTAGATTTAGTCTGCAAAATATTTGGTGGCATATGTGAAGTACCAACCTTCTTTTCTTGTAAGAATATCCTCAAACAAAAAAGAAAAGATCAAAGCAAATAACCCTTAAAGTATGTATAGAATTACAAATAAATGAATAGATAAATATAAAAGATACAAGTACTTATCTACCCATGAGGATCATGGAATATCTCCTTTTCTAAGGATGGTTCAAGTGGGAATGAAACATTGCCTATTATTCCCCCCACAATGTAAAGTTACCACTCATATATTTTTGAACACTTTCACATCACATCAAATTTGAACACTTTTATAGTCCTCTTGACTGTTACAATTTATCAATCATTGAAGATTCTATCACAATATTGTTTTACTCCCTTTGAATCATTATGATAGATATCAATGATAGTTAATGAAACCATATCCTCTATTTGCTCCCTCTGACGGATATGTCAGAATCCTCTTGAACATAAACCTTCTAAGCTTCTAAAATAAACTTCCTTTTAACAAGTGTTGGACTTATTCTGAATCTGATATTAATTGTCCTTTTCCTACAAGAACATTCTTGGAGGAAAGGATCAAGGCAAATGCTCGTATAGAAAAAACAAGTAAGCAAGATATTACAAAGATTAGATAAAAATACTCAAGGGCAATAAATAAGATCATTTCAATATAATATAGATTTAACTCAAATCTATATTTTCAACATATTATTTTCTTATTAATGGTACATATAATAATCTTGGTGACCAATTTTACTTATATTCTTTACAAATTATTTAGAAAATATATTTGGTTATATAAACACCTTGTTCTATATCACTCAAAATATTTCTTAGAAGTTGTATAACAGTTTAACGTGACACTCGAGGAAAACTGCAGTGAAATGAAATGTCCTTTTGTGATGTCTTCCTATACAATCCACATCTCTATATGATTTTTCAAATGATTGGAGGATATACCAAAAATTCAGTGAAATATTAATTTGGTCAGTATAATTCAAGGAGGAGATAAGTTTTCAACATTTGCAAGTGGCTCTGATACCATGTTAAAGTAACTAAGATCGTGTCTGCAAATGTACTTTCATTGCCATTTTAATTGATGATTTCCAAATGCAGATTTGGATCTCATATATGTATAATATGAGAGGAGACATGTCTCTTCAAGAGACATGTCTCTATAGTTAATCATCATTTAGTTTATAAATAACTATATGCATAACTTATCTTTAACATATATATAATATTATATATCAACCATATATGTAATATAATATAATATTATTATATAATAGTATATAATACATAATATATATAATACATATTATATTACATATATCATATATATATATATATATATATATATATATATATATATATATATATATATATATAATGCATAATATATAATATATATTATATTACATATATAATATTATATATATATATATATATATATATATATATATATATAAGAATCAACAATAATAATTTATCTGACAAACATAAACACAGATTAGTATATCAGATAAGCATCATTTACTTCTACTAATGCTAAAACATTAACACAGAACAGACATAATATTGATACAAAAGATAGTACAAGTCATGATGAATCATCTAAAGCAACAAAATCGATCCTCGAACCTGAAATAACCAAGTTATCAACCAGAATGCAAAAATACAGAAGAATAATAGAATGTGCCTAGAGCAAAATACAGAAAAACAATCAACATCACTAGAAAGAGCTCAGAAAGAGCTTTCCAATGATATAAAGAATTCCTGAATCAGAGATCAGATGCTCAAGATATGTCTCTTGGAGTGGAAAAACAAACTCTAGACTTTGACAATATAAACAACCATCAAAACTGAACACTAACTATACCACTTTGATGGGCTTGGAACCAGCTTTTTGGTGATATCTCGATTGTAAATAATGGAGTCTATATGCCTAAGATATGAGCAAAAAGGCAAAGGTAGGTCCAAACAGAGGCTGAGAACGTCACAAGAAGTGGTGATGTAATGTTGATGTGGTTATGATGTCAACAAGTAATGAGCCCAAATTTGATGGTCAAATGACTGTCGAGGCAAAATAAATGCCAGAAAAATGACCCCTGCTGGAGAAAAAGTCCAACTACCAGAAACAAGACTGGATGACAAAAAATCGTTGTCGTTGATAAAAGAGTCGGTTCTGGATTAAAAACTAATGGCCAAATAAAGACATATGGTAAAAGTCTAATGGAATATTTGAAAACTACCCATGAAAAGAAAAAATACTTCATGGGAAAAAATTACTCATCGAAAACCACTATAACAAGAAGTCACATCAAAGCACAGGAATGGCAGAGGTTTCCAAGGGATGAAGGTTAGTGGTGGAGGCCATTGGCATCTCAGAGCACAATAAATAATGTCTCTCAACCAAAAAACTGCACCGATGACTGGTATAACAACTAGTAAACTGTCTAAGTTTAGCAAGAGTTGCCATAATGCATGGGAGGAGGGCACAAGCTGTTAACTAAGCACAAGACCTAATAAAATTGCCAATCTAAAACCTTCATGCTCTATCTGCCAATCTAGAGATGGGATCAATGCGACAAGTAGTTAATGAAAGGTAGCCACTATTTGAACTAAATCAACGCCCTTCAAAGTGTGTGAGAAGATGCAATTAATTGATCCTTCAAACAAAAAGATATCCATCTATCGATGCCCACTACCACCAATGGAAAATTGCATAGGCAAATGGAAAAAAATAAAAAAATGCATGAGCATGCAAGGGCAGTATAGAGGGGCCAACGATGATTTGGGAGCTAATTGGGCCTCATACACCGATGTGAAGAAGGGCCAAACTCCCAATAAATATTCTGGAACAAGAGTTTTAAAATAAATACCCCCAAAGATCCTAGAAACTGCTAATTAAGTCGTTGTCAACCCAATAAAAACCACAACAAATCCCACTAAAGAATTGCGTGAAGCATCTACCCAAATCATTGAAGATGACCTTGTAAATGTGAAAACTGCTCTCTCAAAAAAGAATTGCCAATGTCTTGTGTGGGGTTGTGGAAATCAAGTTAGCGTCTTCAAAAAATAAATTGTTGAGTTTATAAAGAAAATGCGAAGCCAAACTCCAAGGACACTAGTCACGAAGCACATATGTTGACCGAGTAAAAGGAGATTAAAACAATCTTCAGAGGCCAAACGAAAATGTAGAGCCTGAGGTATGAAGAGGGCTGACAAGAATAGAGGGCCCACCAATGATGAGGGAAGAACCCAAATAAAAAATTCTCTCTCCACTTTTCAACCACCAAAGCTGCAAACTAGAATGTCTCCAGTATGCCATAAAACTTCCAAACCATTGACAACATGATTAAACTATTGCACATAGATTGTGAGGGTCTAATTACAAGTAGGAGTGTAGGTGCATTGGAGAAAAAATACATCCAATCAGAAGCCTTTTTTAATAACAAATACAACAAAATTTTAATAAAAACACATTATTTTGATAAAATAAAATTGCTGCCTTGATTTGCATACCTAGGTCAAAATGGCCTGGGTGCAAAAAAAATTTGCCTCAAATTTCAACAACGTCTAAATTGGACATATCTTATATGGAAATGAGGGTTTTTGAGCGCTCTAAGCTCAATAGTGATGTTCATTTTTGCTCAAAGTGCCTCAAAATTTTGTGAACCCCCAAATCCAATTAAAAAAATGTTGAAAGCTCTGATTTGAAAATCGATGCCAAATCTCTCATGAAAAAAATAGGGCATGAAGATCTAGGGCTCTGATACCATGTTGAAGTTGATGAACGATCAACCCCACAACTTCCAAGAATCACCTGTAAGCAAACACCTGTTATAGAAGAGAGAAGCAAAAAGCTATGGATGCAGGAATTGCCAGATCCATAGATGAGACATTCTTGATGATCAAAAAAGTAGGTTGCTATAATCAAAAGTGAATGAATGTTTACAATTAGAGATCGTCCTTATAAAGGAGATTGAAACCCTAAAAAGGTCTAACCTAGGTTGCATCATAATAATTAATAAAAGAAATTAATTATTAGATGCCTAAAGTTTAGCTTAAGTAACTAGAGTTAATTACAAAATATCTAATTACTCTAACAATTTTAAGATTCAAGAAGATGTCACTTCAAAAAAAGAAAAAGAAAATAATAAGTCACGTTGAAAAAAAAATCTTTATACGTGTCTCTAGAGGAGAAAGTCATCTTCAAGAATATGTAATTTGTTTTAAAAAATATGTAGATTTGATACAAAAAATTTGGCAAGGAAAAAAAGGTATCAATCTCTAATAAGTTCAAATTTGAATACTTAAATTGAAAAAATATACATTGATTTATTTTTTTGTCCACTAGCTATACATGTCAACTATAACATATTACAAAATTAGAGCAAAATATGATCATTTGCATATATTTGTTTGGTGGGAATAAAACTCTATATTTTTAGCATTTATAAAAATAAAAAAATGAACATTAAAGTTTTTTAAAATGCAAAACTTCTTACTCAATTTTTAAAAAAAATAATTATAGACATAAACTTCATCCAATTTTATACATTTCACCAATTTACATCATCTTCAAATTCTAAACACAAATGTCACTTTTATGGTGTTAAAGTTAAACAATTTAAGTTCTGAGATCCATTTTTTGGTGACACAAGTTTGTGCTTTTGCCCCAAACATACCTTATTGATAATTCCTTAAAACACTTCGATATGGAGTAGCATGGAACAAGGTGAGGGCCTAATTTTTCACCAGCAAAAGAATTTGTGATATCCTTTGAAAATGAGGAAGAAAGTTTGTTTCAGTTGGTTAGGGTTTCTGATAATATGTTATTCCTCATGAAAAAAATCCTAGGGCAATAGAAATGTCTCATGTTTTGATGAATTGCTCATAAAGTGACATACAAGTACAAAATAAGGATGTATTAAAAAACTTTGGTTATACTTTGATTTTATATCCCTAAGTCATTTGCCAGTTTATCATATTATAAATCAATGTCTTTAAAGGTGTTTTAAGTTTTGACGTTGTAAAATCCTTTCAATTGCTTCATCGCTCTAGTTTGAGATCTAACTATTTGAGAAGTAGCGAAGCAGCGAAATGATCATCAAAGCGATCATCGCAACATCACAGATGTTAGTGCTAATTGTCAAGTTAGGGTTGCGAAGGAGCAATTCACTAAAAATTGCATGATCGTAGCTTGGTTCTGGCTTAAAGGTTTTTAAGTTGCTAAGGTGCATGAGATAATCATGACAATTAAAGCTTGAGTGATTGTAGCCTCGCATGCAGTTAAGGTTAACCTAAAATTAGAGTTGTGAAGCAACGAAAGTTTATGACCACAATTTCTCGGGGTTAAAGTTGTAGTTAAAGTTTAAGGTTGTGAGGCTACAAAACAAAGAAAAAGTTAAAACTATATAGTTATCGCTCCATCGCAAGCAATCAGATAAACTTTAAAATCTAAGTCGCAAATGTGTGAAAGGTAATAGCAACAGCTAAGTTCAAGGGTATCGCAACATCATGGATGGAAAAGCAATTAAGATGTTTTAAGTTGTGAATTAATGACAAAGAGCAAGGATGATTAAAGTTTAAGCCATCATAGCTTCGCAAGAGGTTAAGTTTGGCTTAAGGTCAAGGTAGCAAAATGGTGAAAGTTAATAAATCGCAGCTTCACATGGTTAAGCTATGAATATAAATTTTGAGTTGTGAAACTGCGAAGAACATTTAAAAGTTAAAAGATATAGCTATCACATCATTGCAAGGTCCGAGTTGTAGTTAAATTTTTTGGGTCACGAAGCCGTGAAACAAGGTAGCGGTTAATCAAGATAGTCATCGCAATGTTGCACAATTTAAAGAAGCCTTATGTTTGGCTGTTGTGAAGAGGTAACAAGGTTTAAATAAAGGTCATCACACCATCACAAGAGATGAAGATGTTAGGTCCTTAATCATAGAGAAGTTGCAAAAAGGTTAGTACAAAGGGTTTCACTACTTCATAGGTGAAAGTGGTAGTTAAGAATGTAGAGAGTGATGTTATGATAAGATGTCAGATAGTTGTTTCGCTAAATCACAATGGTTAGTAAATTGAAGTAATGAATAGTTGCAAAGAAGCAATAAAGGTTAAAATGAAGAGATTGTTGGTTCGCATGCCCATGCAATCAACAAGGAAATAGAGTTGTGAAGTGGCAAATAAAAGAAAGCACATCACAAGCTTAACATAGTAGTTAGGGATTCAAGTGGTGAGGCTATGAAACAATTGATATAGCTTTCCTCGCATGGTCACAACTAGAAATAAAGGAAGGTAAACAACTGTGGCAAAGTGACAAACAAAAAGAATCACAACTTCGCAGCCTCCAGTTTTAAAAAGCATAAAATAGTTTTAAACACCAATGTTTGAGCTAGAAAAAGGAGATGTGAGTTGGAAGTACGGATAATGAAAAAGTGAAGATATTGCCAGCTTTTCGAGGATTAATAGGATTTAAAGCATGTTGGTTTTAAATGCCATTAATGTCATGCTCCCTTTGTAGAAATAGATAAATTCCAAGAAGAACAATGATTTCATTACCAATTGCAAAGAGTTTAAATGCTAGAGTGATTTCAGAGTTGTAAAGCAAATTTCCACCGTATAGTATTCAAAATTGTTGAGATAATTTTACAGAAATGACCCAAAAAGAAGGTGAATTGATTGCACAGACACATATTGAAGAGTATGCTTCAAAAACAAAGAGCCCTAGCTCATTTGTAGAGGAATGGATGTAGATTCTATCTAGTTCTTCTAATGCACAATCCACAAATGATCATGTTTTCAGAGATCCCTATGTATTTTGCAGAGATGCAGAAGTTCTTGATAAGAACGAAAGCGATATGTTTTGGTTCTTCTACAAGAATAGAATGGAGAAGGTCCCAATTTCTAACCCTTGGACTAGGAATTTGGGGAAGCTAATTATGTTGGAGGTTTTTGTCTAGATGTTGACCTAGTAAAGGCATTGCTAAAGTCTTACAATCCAGTTAGCAAGTCCTTCCACATGAATGATAGAAGCATATTCTTAGCACTGGATAAGGAAACATTTATAGAAGCCTTTGATTTGGGAGGTCCAATGTCATTGCCTATTAACGTGGATAAATTAAATGTAAAATTTAAGAATTAGAAGAGCTTCTATATGGGTAGAGCAATGACAAGGTACATCCCTATGTCCAGGAAAGAAAAGGGGGAAATTCCAAAGAAGAAGGAGGTGGAAGACCTTATGCCTCTGGAATTCTTTCAAAGATATATGGAGAACACTATTTTTGGTCTGAACAAAGCCCTAGGTTCTGATGGAACCATGAATGCTCTGGGTGGGCATTACATCATGGCATTGAATATCCAAGACCCAAACACAAATGTTGGGTATGATTTTGTGACTCACATCATCAATAAGATCCACGACGACATTGTTGCTGCATAAGAGGGACAATTAAAGAATTTCAGGTTTCATCATTACTCCTTGATCATGCATCTAATCCTATTAAAAAATGTACAATTCATTGATCAGAGCTTCTTCGAGTGTACAGAGGAATTACTTGTACAAAGATGGACAAGGGTATGGCAAAGATTCTACCCTTATTCAAATGTTATTTCTTTTTATAATGACTTTGTGCACCCTGTCTTAAAAATGATAGGAGTTACTAATGAAAGGGTACTTATAAGTGTTAGGAAGGTGGTTAAGCCCAATTTATGTTTTGATGTGGGGAAAAAATTAAGGCGTGATTGGGGAAGTGTTCTTTTGTTTGAGGAATATATTGTCATCAAAATTTATGGATGTCCTCAGCCACCTCTCATTTTGCCAAAGTATATCCTAGACAGACTAGGATTTGTAGAAGTTTTTTGATAGTTAATATCATTGAATAAAGAATATCTAGGTCGAAATGTCAAGAAATGAGCATTTTTATGTAGAAGTACCAGGGTAGGAGATTTTGATATAAGGAAGAATGTCATAAAGGAAATTGATGCTTTCCTAAATTGATGCTTTCCTAAGAAGTTTCAACTCACCAACTGGGCCGGCAAGAACATATGACCCTTACAATGTAGTCAGGAATGCTTTAAAGCAAACGAGGGGATATACTTTACCTCCAACAAATTGTTTATGGGAGGAAGATGTCATTGCTAACTGTCTAGATAAGAATGCATGTAGAGAAAGAATGATCAAATACAAAGATGTTCTAAGTTTTGAGTAGGAAATGAAAAAAGCAGATCCATCCTTTAAGGGATTCTATCTTGAGGTAGACTATTGGTCTAGGTTTGACAAGCGTATACAAAACTTTGATGAGATATCAACACAAGTGCCATAAGAGATAAGAAAGAATGTGGATCCTAAGGCTTCTGATGATGACATTATTGTAGAGGTCAGTGATGATGAAGATGATCAACCTGAAAGTTCGGAATGGGCTCTGTAGAGGAACACAAAGTAAAAAATGGTGGAGATTCCACAAAAGGCCCAACAGAAAGCCTTAAATATCTTACCAAGGAATAACCAATACTTTGATAATGTAAGGAGAAATTATTTGATAGCTCAAGCCATTGAGGATGAGCAAAGGATTAAAAAATTACAACTACAGGCTCAAATGATTGATGACAGAATCATTGAGGCTAATGAATTTGTAAGTGATGAAAATTTCATCAAAATTGAAGAATTTAAAAGCTTCTTATTCAAGCTGAAACAAAATGAGTTGTCTCAACAGATGTAACTAGGTGACTCTGATGAGGTAGTTGCCAAGATGGTAAAAAAGCCACAAGAGTATGATCCTGCTAGTGAAACCCTCATTGTGGAAGAAGCCAAAGAGTTAATACAAAGAAGTGGAATGATTGTATTCCTATATGGGATATCAGTTCCTTATTCTTACTAGATCAAATAAGGAGGCAGGACAAGACAATCTCATTTGAAGATGAGAATTAGCAAGGGTAGTTGAGAGAGTTTGAGTATAACATTGATGCCCAAACCATGGAAATGTGGAGTTTAGCTCCAGAACATCAAAATCCCACTCTCATGGAGATTAAAGAGTCCCCTAAGGGGAATGCCATATTTTGGAATGTGCACTCTACTTCTAGTAGCCAAATTTATGGATTGCAAACTTCAACAACATTGTTGGGAAAGAACATGATTAATGTCCTAGAGGAACGACTAGAAAGAACATATGAGAGGTATATCCAAGCTAGTAGACACTATGAGGAAGAAATGAAGAAGACTTATGTCTTGGAGCAAAAAAATCTCAAATTAGAAAATGAGATAGTAGCATTGAAAAAAATTGTTAGATCTATTAGAGAGATTGAAGACAAGGGCATACAAATAGAAATATATACACCTGAAATAGAGGATGTCACTGGCCAAGCTATGGTTGTTGATGAAGAAGAATTGGAGTCTGGAAAAGAAGTAGAAATTAGGACTATAAAAAAATTTCTAATTCACAAGATAAATTCATTGAAACTTGTTTCATAGAATTTGCATAGCAATTATCTTGTTTTACAAGGGGCAAAATAAAAATGTTCTGAGGCTATTGCTTTGTTGTCTCCTTTATTCACTACATGGGGAACTTAAACCCAATTCCCATTGATCCCACAATAATGGGTTCCACTTTTTGACCAATTTTGAGACTAAAATCAATATTTTTGCAACAAACGTCACGTTCAAGTGACTATATCTCCAAAACTATAAATAATTTCAAGATGACATAAACTAGTGATTTTGAGTACTTTGTTCCTACTTTGTAACCATATTTTTTAATCTTAAAAAAAAATTTATTTATGTCAAATTTTTTTATCTCCTCCGAAAAGTGGTACATAATAAAATTTAATATTTTAATAAGTGACAGTCTGTTTGACACACATAACTTTTTTTCTAGAAATGATAATGAAGTAATTCTTTCGACATTAGATTTGTAACATCAATATCCAGAGGATGCATTTGGTTTGATTTATTTTGGTTGAATATTTTATAGTTTATGAAGTTTTGAAGTGACATGAACCGTAATTCAGACATACGTTCCGTTTGACATAGATAATTTGAAGTCAATTTATCATAAACCATTTTTTTTTTTTGAATAGAAAGGTATCTCAATAAGCCAGTTCCTCCATATTTTTCAAAAAAAAATTGACCTAGTTTACTAATTTTTTCGAGGTGTCAAAGTTGGTTGATGTTCAATCGGTAATGAACCTATAATGAGTTAAACTCATATTTGAAAGTCTTAATGATTAAATTATGTATTAAAATTATAGTCATTGGAAAGCTTGCTCCGAGCAACACATTTTGACTTTTTAAATTTTACAATAGGAGATCATTCTCCTGTAATTATGGAAGTTAAAAGAGCAAAAAAAAAAAATCTGAAAAACAAGTAAATTTTTTTGTGATTTTGTATGTTCGCACGAACATGGCGTTCTCGTGAACATGCGCCATAAAATTTTGCGGCCGCCAGAAAAGTTTGGGCACATGTTCGCTCGAACATATGTAATTCAACGTGTTCGTGCAAACACCCAATTTTTTTTTGAAAAAGTTGTCATTTGTCTTTTTATTTGCCATTTGTATAACTATTTGCCATCAACTTGACCTACGTGCATTGTTTGTCTTTGCCATGAATTTCATTCGCAAAATCAAAAGCATCAATTTGGTAAAAATATTGTACATTTAAATTATTTCTTTCTTTCTTTCATTAGTGAAGTTGTTTGACGGATGCATTGAAGTTAAATTAAAAATTAGTAACATATTAATGGTGTTAAAAAATGTATATTCTTATTGTGTTACTAATGGTCTCCTTGCAGCATGCGGCAATCGTGGAATAAAGACATGATCGTAAGAAACAACTAATGCTTGTTTTGCAGGACGTTGTCGAAGACCATTGTGTGTTTGTCAAAACCATGTGTGTGGATTTATTAGATTAAATAACACTTTGTTTGGTGCTTAAAATGAACTTTTTATTTTCTTTCTGGTGTGTCTATAGTGTTTAAATCTCTAAGAGTTGCATTGGACATATCCTCTCCCCTCGCCATTCGTGGATCTTGGGTGTAAGAGAAATCCATGTAACTTTTATAGGAGGCCTACCTTGGACCAAGATACTCGATATTGGGTATGCCAGGGGACGACCTCAGAGTGGTAACGGGCCAAAAGCCAGGTCAATGTTCCAGCCGCTATATAAAACTCAATTACGGTGAAATTTGTGTCAACGGTATTGTTGAGTGATAGCTCTCCTCCAGTACCCTTATGGTGCGTCAAACCCCAATTCTCGAGGCTGGGAGACCTTCTGAGGAAGTTTATCACTCACTTGCTGAATGGAATGCCCTTACTAAAAACAATGTTTTAGTGGCCAAAATCCTTTCTTTCCACTAGCTCAAGGGGTCACCCATGCCCGTGAAGACATCCTACATTCTCATGGTCCTTAGTAGAGACAACAGTCCCTTGGGAAGTCATGCCCCTTGAGACATTGATCTTGGTAGCCCCAAGAAGTGAGTGTGTTGTAAGGGGGAGCCTATGGTGCCAAGGTCCTAAGTTGTCCGCTCTGGATAAGCGCGGTTGAACTTTAGTTCATGTAGGAATTCAGTGGATACAGTCCTAAAGCCTAGGTTGTGGTGTGATTGTTCACTTTTAACAATAGCTATTCTTGTCTTAATGTGGCTTGAGTGTATGTAGAACATAATCAAGATAAAAGCTAACATTCAAATTTACACCTTGGAAACTTGCAAAACCTTGTCAAAACATCAAACATTGTCAAAACCTTGTCAAGATTTAACCTAAGTTTAAAAAACCTTATGTATAGCTCTATCATTAGCATAATCATATTCTTAAATGTCATTTTTGACTTACCCTAGTGGTATATCCCCCTCATATTGCATTGTGCAAACCCTAACATCATTTTCACTATCAAACCCTATCAAATTGTCCATCAACCAACTTGTCTTCTTGATCACCTATCCTCATTTTATATTGCCTAAACACCATTATCAACCCTAGGAAACCATCCCTTGCATAGTCCACTTTGCATACACCTACCTTTATCATATTTACCAAGTCCAAAACATAACTCTAACTTTCATTTTGCATATCATAATCTTCATCTTGCATACCTTCAAAATGACACCTTGCATTTGCACTTGCATAACATCCCTAGGACATTTGCACTTTGCATATCAAAACCCTATGTCATTTAGCATTTCCTCACATTGCATTACATCTCTAAACACTTAAAAATCTCAAAAACACTCATATCTTGCATACCCACATCTTAATTATCAAGTTTTGACCTCTTTTACCAACTGTAACCCTGTTTTACCAACTGCACACTTCATGGGTGAAGTTGGTAGTTTCAGGGTGCAGTTGGTAGTTTTAGGGCGCACTTGGTAATTAAGTATTTCATTCTAAGTTCAAGAACCCTAATATGCACTTCCACAACTTGTATTGCATCCCAAGACCTTAGGAAACACTCTAAATTATTCAAAACACTCAAAATTTGCATTTTAGGCACCCTGTAACTGTATTTTACCAACTATAACCTTTTTTTATCAACTGCACACTTCAAGTGTGGAGTTGGTGGTCTAGGTATGCACTTGAGAGGCATAAAGTTCATTTAAGTTTCCCTCCACTGCATCTGCATTCTGAGGTATCGTGCTAGCACTCACTAGGACATAACCTTTGGAGTTATCAAATGCAATAATGGCACCTATAAGGTCTCATCAATAATCAACCATCGAAATCATCTAAGGTACATTTGAACACATCAATCTTAATCCCTTGTTTGACGAGATACCACCAATTCCTAAATATCCCAAAAGGACGTTAAGACTTGATTTTAGGACTCACATCATTTGGAGAAGAAAGAAGGACATGAGAGCTACAAACGAAAGAGGGGATTTCTAACATTATGTTTGCTTCTTTTGATAGCCGATGCCATTGTCTTTTATGCAGCAATTTATTCTTGAAGAATATTTATTATAATGTTTATTCTTGAAGAATGTTTGTGACTCACAGATTTTAGTCATATTATAATGAAGAATATTTATGCTTTGTTGCAGATGACTGCATTCTATTAATTTCTGTCAAACAATTTAAAAGTACCAACAGCGACAGACAAATCTATACAAAAGTTTTCTTATCTGGTTATTGCACAAAATTTATCTTGAGGCAAGGGATAAATTATTATTATTTTTTATTTTATAATTGGAAACAAGAAAGGAAGGCAAAACAAATATGCGAGAAAAAGATCTGATGAAGCAGAACAAAGAAATATTCAGAAGACTGTGGCACGTTATCATCGAATTAAACAAGGTGAAGGAAATGTTGAAGAAGGCTCAACAGAAGTAGAAGTAGTGCGTATGGGAGAGAGGTCAAGAACACTCCCTACGGAATCTCAAACAATGAATGTTGAAGAAGGTTCAAGATCAGTCCCTACAGAGGTTCAAATAACAAAAGTCATAGAAGGGTCAGAATCTTTCCTTGTTGAATCTCAAACAATGGATATTGGAGAAGGCTCAAGATTGGTCCTTGTAGAAATTCCAGTAACAGAAATCAGAGAAGGGTCGAGATCAGGTGCAGGAATTGGTATAGATGAACTCTTAAATATTGTCCAATCTATAAAGTATGGTATTTCTCATAAGAATTTAGATCATTTACTTAAAATGGATGTAGATAAATTGAGAAAACTTGCAGCTAGTGTTCAACCATTAAGTTTGTCTAAGAGAAGGTCAATGAAGAAGAAGATAAGAGAAATTATGACTCAATTTGATAATACTGAAACACTTGAACAAGCTCAGTTGCTTTCACTTTTGCTTACACAAAAAAAGTTGCAAGAGGCATTGAAATTGTTAGGTGTAAACACAACATCAAACAAGAGAAGATTTTCTAGCATGCAAATTGATTTGATTGAAAATGTTAAACAAGGTTTGAGAAACATAGGAAAAAACTCTCGAGCTAAAGATAAGTCTCTGGCAAGAAAAGTGATGTTGATGTCTATTGTAAGTAAAAATATGTCTCAAAATAGACAAATATCTTCAATTTTGTCTGAAATGGGTTTTAGTAGGAAAATAATGAGACGATATGTTAAAAGAAGATTAATTGTGGATGACAGTACTATGGAGGGAAACTGGGCAATCATGTGTAGAGCACCTCGTTCTGATAGAATTGAAGAGTTATTAAAAAAATTAGTCATATCATTTTGGATTGATAACACTCGTCCTTCATCAAATAGTAGAGATGTTATCAGGCATAAGATTGCACCTGGTCAATATGAACATCATACAAAACATTGGTTGCACACAACACAACATGAGTTATATGTGTCGTTTTGTAATGAACATCCTAATGTAAAAGTTGGGCAAACATTGTTTGAAAAAATGAAGCCATACTTTGTGAGGTCAAACAAAGTGTTTGAAACTTGTTGTTGTCGTCATCATATTGAGTTTGATCTCCACTATCAGGTATTTCAAAAGTTTATAGAAGACACATATGGTTTTCATGTTGCTCCTCCTAGTAGGAGAAGTGAGTTTATATCATCCATTTTGTGTGACAACATAGATGATCCAACTGGTAAAATAAATTGCATCAAAGGATTATGTGAAACATGTGGTGAATTGGCTCTATTTCCTTTGAAAACTGAAAATATTGATGTAACAAAAATATTGAATTGCAAAAGTTACAAGTATGTTAAGAATGAAACAAAGTTGGGGAAAGAAACAAAAAGGTTGGAATATGTTGAAGAGGAGTTTCCTGTTCTAACATTTATGGATAGATTTAAGAAATTGATTCAACCTTATATTTGTCATGCATTTTTGGAAAAGTGGCAAGCACAATAGTTTCAAACTTTGAGAGATAATTTTCCACTTGGAACAATTGTATCAGTTGTTGATTTTGCAGAGAACTATTCATTTGTTCATCAAAAAGTAATTCAATTAGATTATTACTTTAATAAGCAAGTCACTATTATGGTACATGTTTTTATAGACATGCACAGTTAGATTTGGATGGTGTTCAGAGTACAGTTCAAGCACGAGTAATTATAAAGGAATATCATTTTTATATAAGTGATGATAAAGAACATGACATTCACTATGTAGAACATTGCTTCAATACGTTCTTTTCTTATTTGAAAGAAAGAAACATAAATTTTGATAAACATTATGTTTGGTTTGATGGATGTGCCACGCAGTTTAAATCATCTAAACCATTTTATGCATTGTGTAGATATCATCGCAATGAGAATATAAAACACATATGGAATTTCTTTGAGAGTGGCCATGGAAAAGGTGAACATGATGGTGTTGGAGCTTGCATCAAATGTGCTTTGCGAAAGTATCAAATGAATTATCAGGGAGTTCATATAAATGATGCACATGATGTTGTTGAATGGTGTAAGACTCATTTTGCATTAGATGAGGTCAGGACATCATCAACAATGAGTCGACAGACACCATACAGAGTCTTCTGGGAGATAATAGGTATGGATGTGTACGTCTGTTTAACTTTTATGCACAATTAAATTATAAAATTTTATTGTAAAGTTTTATTTTTGAATTCGTTGAAGTTTAAATTTTAATTTTTCTATATTTTCAATTTAACGAACTTTCAGGTGTCAATAGAAAAAACATGCATGGTTGCAAGAGGATAGAAAAGACACGTTCCTTACATTCAGTCATGAGTACAGATAATTGAAATAGGACATTGGAGACAAGAGAATACTCATGTTTTTGTGACAGTTGCATTGATGAAAACTATGAAGAATGCATCAATTAGACACATGGATATACAGGTGCATGGATTTCAGTACCACTTGATGTTACCGATACATTTGATAAAAAAGATGAAAATTTTGATGATATTCCATTGATTTCTAATGATTATAATCATATCTCTGGATTGGTAAAAGTGGGTGAGTATCATAAAAATTAATCTCAACTTTTTATTTAATTATCGATTTCAACTGTCTTATATATATTGTACACATGCATTTATGTATACTTGTTATGCAGGAGATGTCTTTGTAGTGATTGTTGAGCCTGGAAATCATGAATGTGTCAGTTATTATTTATTGCGATGTACTGCAGAGAGGACAAAGTTATATGACCCTGAAGAAAGTGATAGAATGTTGTTCCCCATAGGTAAATTATACATATACATGTACATGCACATATGTATTTAAATAAATAAATATATCTAGGTAACTTCATATCTGTCAAATTTTAAAACACTTAAATTTGTGGTACATGTTCTGTTGTGATAGAGGGAACATATTTGAAGCAAGAGAAAATAGTCCAACATGGAATACACTTTGTTGATTATCAACCTGACAACAAAGTTTTACAATACAGCCACCTGGTCATTGCTACAGGGCTTTGTCTGCATCTAGTCAAACTTAAAAGCGTGTACGTCGCAAGTGGAGACTAGACAGTGAAGATCATGAAAAAATATTGCATGTTGTAAGTGTACATCATGGTTGATTAGACCTTTGAGATTTATTTTATAATAATTTGAATATCAACTTTGGTGAAATGTGTTTTCAATTGTACTATGGTGAAATTGTGAATATCAACTTTGGTGAAATTGTGTTTTTAATCTGAATATCTGAGTTTCAGTTATCATTAGCTTATTTTAAAACTATAATATTAATTGTACTATGGATGAATTTAATAATTTAACAACTCGATATAAATAGGTTAGAAGTTAGTTCGAACTTACACAATTTCATTATCTATGTTACAATTCTTAAATATCAACTTCTTTTCAAACTATTGAATTTCATCTTGAATTAAATGTGTTTAGATTAATTGTACAATCATAAGTTCTTAATTTTCATTAATTTATTAAAAAATTATATAAATTAATAATTTAAATTAATTGTACCATGGATGAATTTAATAATACTCCACCTTAAAAAGTTCCAAGGAAATTCAAGTAGTTGCAAACAATAAATATGGTGATTTTGTATCATTGTGAAACAAAACGCATACTTTCTAAGCCCACGAAGGTCCTCCAAAAATTATAATTAAAAACCATCCATTAAAGAAGATCAGAAACATTATTATTACGATAAGCTTCCACGACAAACCACTTTAGAGTCAGTTCAAAGAAATTTGTTGGACAACTAAAAATTGAACTCTCATTAAAAAAAAAAGTATTTTCTGATTGTAGACCTTTATAAAATTAATTTGAAAATGAAAAAAAATTACTATTCTTAGTTAGGGTATGTAATCCTTTGATTTGACGATTTAAAATCAGTAGAGAACATTTTGTTCTGGTTAAAATCCTTTTCCATTTTTCAATTAGTTTATTAATGTTGAGTTATTTACAAAAAAAATGAGCCTACACATTGATCAAGAAAAAATATTAGCTGAGGCTTTTGAGTGCATTATTTCTCTCACTTCCATCACAATGCGAGGAAACTCATAATTTAAAACAGATACAACACAACTAAAATGTATTCCAAATCGATGAAGAGCAACTTTTGCTCCACCAATACCAGAAAACAGAGAAAGTACTCTGACGCCATCAGGATATAATGCTTTCAAGACTGATAAATGATATGCAACTGTATCTGTTTGGAATGAATTACCCAAACAACACAAGCGGTCAATCGGACAAGAAGTTCCACGAGTGTGATCTCTATCAAATTTTAATATAAGCTCTATCTCATGGAGCTCTAGAGGGACGAGGTCACCTGGCCCCACCCATACCAAATTTCACTCTTCACACTTTTGAAGTATATATTTCTGTGCACTATCTTGTAGTTGCCCTCGTGCATTCTGAATCATAACTCTCAATTGATCAATAAGGACAATGCCACATCGTCTTGAGTCTATGGAATTTTTTTTTGTCGTCTGATCCCATGAAGGCCAATACTTTTTTATTTGCAGAAGTGCTTCCTAAATAGTCATGGGGGGGAAAGGTTCTACTTGAAATCGCTCTTCTATTGGAAGGTTATGCACATACCCTCTTGCTCTTCTGGAAGTTGAAAAGAACATCGAGTCCACCAACTCTGGTTCAACACTATTAAATTGTTCGGATATTGTTTTCCAAATATCCTTCGATGCAAAAGCATCATTCTCATAGTAGAAGAAATGTGGTCCTTGCATGAACACATTGATTTCCTTTGAACGCTGGCCAATAGGTTTCCCAAGAACTCCAAAACCAATAGGTTTCCTAGGAACTCCAAAACCAATTAGTTCCTTGGGACACAAATTAGGGATTGCATCACATACTTCAAACATTGCTTGCTTGTCTTGCATACCCTCTATGTATTTTTCATACTTCAACACTTTCATTATCTATGTTACAATTTTGAACTTACACAATTTCATTATCTATGTTACAATTCTTAAATATCAACTTTGTTTCAAACTATTGAATTTCATCTTGAATTAAATGTGTTTTTAATTGTACGATCATAAGTTCTTAATTTTCAAATTTAGTTTATTAAAAAATTATATAATTTAATAATTTAAATTAATTGTACCATGGATGAATTTAATAATTTAAATTCATTTATCAACTTGTTTTCAAACTAGATTGAATTTCATAAGTGAAAATTAAAGTATGTGTTTTTAAAATTGTAAGATTATAAGTTCATAGTTATCATTTAGGTCAGTTTATTAAAAAACTATATATTTTAATGTTACTTTATTACATCTACAATCATGTACTCTTAAAGTTTAAATTAGTTTAAATTAATATATTTTTTTAATATTATATTTTGTAAAAGTTCTCTAAAATAATGTATTGGCTTACCTAATTAACATATTTTTATCCACATAAAACTAATATTTATCTTTAGCAGGTTAGTAATTGATAATTTAAGAAATATGTATCTATCTAACTTCTTACTAATTGATAATTGATATACATGTACACACGTGTCTCAAGATTATGTTCTATAGCTATAACACAAAAAAATACACATATGTACACATATACACGTCTCAAGAATAAACATCTACAAATCTAATATATCTCTATGTATCTGAAATGCAAACTATAAATCTCGAATAAATATACATATGTAGCAAAATATAAAAAGTCATATATACGTACATGTGATGGTATCTAACACTGAAATACTCAATAATCAAATAAATAGTGAAAGTACATGCATGTCATCAAGGAACTGAAATACACGTGTACATGTAAACTGGACCTCCAATATATATGCATCACAAAATATATAAATCTGATCTACTACTAGAAGGACCCCTCAAGATGCATATGAACAAAACAACCCTCTGATCGAGTCTCTTGTACATCCTCTCACCGAGGCGCATCAACCAAGCCCTGCAAATATATATACATATATACATACATGTGTTAGAGTTCTATCTTTAAAACATATATATACATACGTGCATCATGTACATATACATTCAAATTAAATACAAATTTGCACACACACACACACACACACAGTTTTAAAATATTTAAATAACTTTAAACAAACTATTTAAAACTCAAGTACTTGAGCACTACCAGGTGTCTCAATAGAATCATCTCTCTCATGTATATGATGCCCTGAACCAACAGTATGTGTAACCATGTGCTCAACGACCTATGCCTACATGATTTATTACGAGTTAAAGATTAAATTAAATATCTACATATATATATGAACTAAATTTTTCAATAAATGAACATATTTTTTAATTTCATATATATTTAAAATTAAAAATAAATTATATATGTACCTGGGTCTCCGGAGGTGGAGGATGATCAACAGACTCCATCATATCATTAACTGATGCACCTGAGCCTGAAACTCCATGTCCAACTGCTAGTAAATCCGAGTGAAGTGGACTGTGTAACTGGCTGGGTACATTTGGTGTAGAATCAGTGCTGCCAGGTCCGAATAACAAGTCCATGTATGATGAAATACCTAGGGTCGAACTAGTATCAATCTTAGATAGGCCTTACAACTACTCACCAAAATCATTAAGGCCCTCAGCTGTGATATGGACATCTCCAACTCATATGCTCGAGTCATCTGTAGAGTGTCATGAGTTTGGTGCCGAATGCTGTGAGTTACGCTCACATGTATCATCTGTCACTGGTGTGGCAGCCTGTGTCTATGGAACTGTGTCGGGGCTCTGATGTTGTCTAACAACATCCATCACCTTGTGTACTAGAATCCTCTGTGTATCAGAAATATAGCTAATAAAGTGCAACATATCCTCCAAAAAATATAGTGCCATATCCATATGTGTCTGTTGTCCTGAAAGACCACGAATATCGCCTGGCAATGGTAGCCCAACAACTCTATATGCATCATTAGAGGATGCACCTTAAGTGCTACTAGATGCCT
Source organism: Cupressus sempervirens (assembly GCA_028749045.1). Classification (NCBI taxonomy): domain Eukaryota; kingdom Viridiplantae; phylum Streptophyta; class Pinopsida; order Cupressales; family Cupressaceae; genus Cupressus; species Cupressus sempervirens. The sequence continues at coordinate 240,469,719 of CM053783.1, forward strand.
GTGAAGATAGTCGACCAATTGGAAGACAACGTCGACTATGAAGATAACGACCAATAGAATCTGATGTGATACTAGCCGTCGCAGATGCAATGTGCCCAATAGTGTCAATTGCTTCCCTGTGGGAAGCAATGATGACTCTATCTGCAATAGGCACATGTGTAGGAATCACATGAGGCATCCTTGGTCCAACAAACTGTCTAAGATCTGCAAGTGGCAGATGATCTACACTACGGTACTGGTCACGATCTGCGATCCAACCACACCCCTATCTGCAATAATCAGGAATATCCAAGTAGTTGACGTTGAGCCCTATACAGAACTTAGTGTACAACTGTTGTGCAAAATATAGGGGTATTTGGTTGTTGTTAGGATAATGACCATATGCAGCTAAAAATCGTGGATAGATCATGCTAGCAATAATAGGGTCTCTGCATCATGTGACTCTGTAGCCTCTCACCCTACCCTGTGTCCCCTCATAAGCTGGAAATAGCTCTCTTTGGATGACGTCTTTGGGGGCTACCCTCTTGACATCATCGAATGATGCATCTCCTGAAACCTTAGCCCTAAGCTCCCTAGATATGGAAGCTAATATGTCAGGAGTAAATGAATGGTGACCTCTAAACCTAGCTGTCAAATCTTGTAAACTCCTACATATCGTAGTACATATGTCTCTATACAGACCATCATTAGAGGTCAATATAGAGTGCTGCAATCTAGCAACCTCATACTCTAAAAATGCAAATAATGCATTGATATCGATGCGTGGAGGTGGTGCAACAGGACCTCCAGCAAGAGCTACAGGTGCAGCCTGACTTGGAACATGAGCCGCACCAGGAGCTGGAACATGAGTTGCACGACGAGCCCTACGTCGAGGTACATGAGGAGCCCCCACCATAAGCTGCAACATGAGCTGCATGAGGAGCCATATTGAGAACTGCATCAGGTGCTGCAATAGGAACCGCATCAACCTGTGCCGCAGTAGGAGCTGCAGTAGGAACTACATCAGGTGTCGCACCAGAAGCCACATCAAGCATATCGTGTGAAGCCATATCTATAGAAATGTATGAAGAGCTAAATGGCCTGTTGTACATAATTTTTTATTTTTAACATTAAAAATCATACACATGTAATTAAACATACATCACACATCATGGACCTAGATAATCTGTAACACATCCAGACCTAGATTAATTTGCATATAAGTATAAGATGACTTTAAAGTTGAGAGTTTGGTTATGGTTAGAGTTAATTTGTTGTTCTAAGATTTTATTATACTTTGGGGGGTATTATTAGAGAATTCAATTAAAGGGTACCTAATAAATTATTTATATTACTCTTAAATGATAATGTTTCAAGGTTTAGGTTTCAAGTTGGGTTACATATATATCATTTAAAACAAGGGTCATACTTCATGTATGTACATGTGTTTGAATGTATGTGCATGTATCTCAAATGTAATTTTTAACAATTTAGGATTAGGGTCAACTTGTTTTAATTTTATGTAAGTTAGGCTTCAATTAGGTTTTCAAATAGGGTTTTAGTGTAATTAGGCTCAATTTTACGGTAAGATTTAAGACCTTATGACACTGTCAGGGTTTACATGAACTTAAATAATTTCTAGCATTAAATTTAGGGGTTAATATTAAAGTCCATGGTTAAGAATTTAGGATAAGGGAACTTAGCATATGAAGTTTATGATTTGGTTCAAGATTATGATTTAGGGTATTTATTATCATTTATAATATTGGGTTTAGAAATTAAATTTTAAGATCAAGGTTAGGATTAGGGTTTGGATAATGGTTAGGGTTAGGGTTTGGTTAGGTTAGGGTTAGGGTTTGGATGTACATGTATGTTATATTCATACCTAGATATGCAAATTAATCTACATTCTTATATATGTATAATTTAGGATCTCCCCTTAAGACATGTCATTGAATTATATAGTGAATTATATACTTCTAATTATTAAGACATTAAAAATAATAACATATGTACATTTAAACATGAATATTGAAAATATATGTATGTACATCTATATCTACCACATGAACATATTTACATGTACATTTATGAAATAAAATATACATTTTAATCTACATTCTTATGTATAATTTAGGATCTCCCCTTAAGACGTGTTATTAAATATAGTTAATTACACTTAGTTACAAGATAAATTAAGATCAATAGTTAACATATACACAAATTATACATATAAAAATGTGAATTTATTAAAAATATGTACATACATCTACTTTTAACCATGAACAAATATACATGTACATCTATGTTCAAAATAAAAAATTATACATTTTAATCTATATTTTTACATGTACAATTCAGGATATAGACCCTTAAGATATGTCATTTAATTAAACTTCTAAGATTAAGACAATAAAGTGAATTTGACATATATACATTTAACATTAACATACATACATACATACATACGTACATATATATATATATATATATATGTTTTTAAATTTTTTTTTTCTAAAATTTTGTAATGTTTTTCTGATTTTTTTAAAAATATTTTTTCTAATGTTTTTCTAAATTTATTTTCTAAATTATATATTACTATAAATTTTTTAATATTTTTTTAAAATTTGTTTTCTAAAATTTATATTATTATAAATTTTCTAACATTTTTCTAATGTTTTTTCTTATTTAATTTTTTTTTTTTATATTAAATTATAAATTTTATAATGTTTTTGTAATGTTTGTTCTAAATTTATTTTCTAAATTTTATATTAAATTCTAAATTTTCTAATGTTTTTGCAATTTAAAAAAAAAAATTATTTTTTAAATTTTATATTAAATTATAAATTTTCTAATATTTTGTCTAATGTTTTTTAAAATTTATTTTTAATATTTTTTATATTAAATTATAAATTCTCTAATATTTTTGTAATATTTTTTTCTAAATTTATTTTGTAAATTTTGTAATGTTTTTGCAATATTTTTTTCTAAATTTTCTAATTTTTTAAAATGTTTTTTTCTAAATTTTTGAATTTTTTTTAATGTTTTTAAAAATTTTCTAATTTTTTAAACTATTTTTAATAAATTTGTTTTCTAAATTTTATATTAAATTATAAATTTTCTAATGTTTTTGTAATGTTTTTTATAAATTTTATATTAAATTATAAATTCTCTAATGTTTTCATAATATTTTTTCTAAATTTCTTTTCTAATGTTTTTCCTAAATTTTATATTATATGTTTTTACTATTTCTTCTAATGTTTTCTAATGTTTTCTATATAATATTTTTTTGTTTCCTAAATTAACATAAATAAACAATAAAAATATTAAATTAACATTTAGATATGTTTTCAAAACTATTAAAAACGTAAATAACATTCAAATATATTTTCAAAACTATTAAAAAAGTAAATAACATTCAAATATGTTTTAAAAACACAAAAAAATGCATTGAAAACATTAAAATCTACTTTGATAATATAAAAAAATACTTAAAAAATGTTGAAAACATTAAATTAATATTATTTTGACACACCCGATAATGAAAATGAGAACGAAAACAAAAGGATGACGTTGACGGAAGTTGCTCAAGCCACACGTTCATCCGAACGCTCAATCAACAGTACTTGCCGTAAAAATGAGGTTGGAAAAGTGAAAAAAAACGTTTTTAAGCCCCGAAAATCGGCTCAATACATGTTCGCGCGAACATGTACCTAGCGCATGTTCGCGCGAACGCGTGCACGGTACATGTTCGCGCGAACATGTCTAAGGTGTTCGCGCGAACGTATGGCGAATAGAGATGTGAAAATCTGTTAACTTTTTCAAGTTTCTTCGTCCCACTAAAGTGGAACCCATTATTGTGGGTTCACCCATAGAAGAAGGAATTACCAAAGGTAATGATCATTGGTGTCAGAAAAAATGATTAATAAGGTGAAATATTTAATTGGTTTATTTATAGGCAAGATGTAGTTGATCCAAAATAAGATGAAATTAATAGCCACAAGAACACCAAATTTTGTACCCAACATTTTGGATAATGATAGAGTTAAGGAATGGATAGAATGGTCATCCTCTTTTGATGAAATTCTAAATCACTTTAAGTTTATGGCCTATTGCAATGGTGAAGCAGATACTGTGGTAGTATATGATTTAATTAATGTGTTATACAAGCTAGAGTCAGAGATGGAAAACATAACCACAGAGGTTAAGGCTATAACATATGCAAAGTTGAACAAATGCCTTGAAGAATTAAATGTAATCAGGGATGCCACTTGGCTTGATGTGGACATTGAGATAACTATCTGGGAAGTTATAACAGAGATAAAGGCCCTACCATCCGGGGATAGTAACTAGGAAATTAAAGTCACAATTAAAGGCAGAAGAGACAAAACAGGGTAAAGGAAAGACAAGGAAAGTGATAAGTTATCAGAGTACAAACAAATTTATGTTAAAAGTGCCTAGAGAAAGTGCAACCTGCTTGTTTTGCAATTGCTTCCCCAATTTTGTCTGAATACAGAGAATATTTGTAATGTAACAATGTACAAATATCTTTGTATTTGTTTTCAAATAAAATTTTGACATGTGTTCTCCCATTTGAAGCTTGTTGCCATCCTTCTTATAAAAGGATTTCCAAGATGTGGAGAGAGGGTCCGAAGTCTATATAATTTTTTGTATTTTTTCTATTACAGTTGGTCTAGTTTTTTGTGTCAATTATATGTTGTATTCAATTTTGCAAATTTGAGAATACATTGAACATTGAATGATTAAGTTTGTTAAGTTTTGAGTTATATTTTGAGTTTATACCAGTAATTTATGGTTTTCAAGGAGAATTAATACAAAGAAGAAGTTCTAAATATTTGTGTCTTTGAGTTTTGTCTCCATTTTCATGAATATGTTATTTTGAGATTAAAATGAGCAAGGTTATTTCAATTTAACGCAGCTTGGATGAGTTGTATATCTTTTCATTGACTACTTTTGATTCAAGGAAGTAAGAAAGTGCTTTCATGAATTGATAGGGTTTCTAAGTATATGGGAAGGATATCATAAGAATGAAATTCATGGTTAACAACCGATAAATTTAATTGCAAGACAATTAAATAGGTCTAGGGTTACTGGTTTGACTTTGTATAATAATGGATAAGGCACTGGTCATTAATTTAGATGCAAATTGATGTAGTCATGTGGTTGCATAATACATATATAAATCAAAATCAATTTTCCATTTCTGTAACAAGGAACTAAATTGGTGGTCATCCCATTGTTGTAACAACTTTCTTAGAGTTTATAGTTAGCTATTGTAACACATAAGTTGATTATAATATCAAGAAGTTTTCTGACAATCTTTTTGCTATAAGGGATAAGTCTGAGAATGAGAATATTAGTGAGCAAATTTTGAAGAAGAAAATCAAAGAAGAATCCATCTTAATCCCTAGGTCACCTACCTTGGCCATGCAGAGCCTAGAGAGTAGAAAACCCTTGCGTGCTTTGTTAAAGTTGGTCTAGAACTGAGAAAATTTTGTTAATATGAGAATTAGCTAATCCTTAGGCATTTACCTTCTCTCTGCATCCTGGTACAAGGTTTCTACAACCCATAGTTTGTTTAAAACACCAACACAAGGCTCTAGAATCAAAGACTCACAAACTTGTATTTGTGTCACCAAATGCGAGAACCAAAACTTCATCATCTTTAACATCTGTAATATTTACTCCATCATTGCTCTGTTTTTCTTGGGCCTTTTTGTAATTCCAACATTGTTTTTTTTTATGTCTTGATTTACCAAAAAACCACCATGCACCATTTCTTCCTCTAGATTTTTATCGGTGTGTAGATTTTGACCTTCCATTGTTATTATGTTTCTCTCTTTCTAAACTTCTTCCTATATTGCTAGTGCTCACAACAAGAAGTACATCATAATTTGAATCTTGATTCTTCCTTCATATCATTTAAGATATACATTTCCCATAATATTCTGATAATAATCTAAAAATAATATAATATTATTCATTTGAATATATGAAATATCATGTTATGTGTTTATATACTTACAAAATCTCTCTTTCTAAATCTATTAACAAAATAATCCAATCACTTTTTAATTCCTGCATATGACAAATTGATGGAAAAAACATGCATTGATTTTTTATGTATTAATTTTATTTTTCCATTGAAATAAATAAATATAATTTTTAACTACTCGAGTCAAACTAATAATAAAGGGAAGATATTTTTGTAAACCTTGACCTAAGCACATGCATGTCATCCTTTCAAACAAGCTAATGCTTTTTAGCAAATCAGAGAATCCCACACTCGAATAATCCGTCGAATAATGCCCCTTTTATCAAAGTAACCCCCTCTATAAGTTTACCTTGAAATACCACTTCCTGTTGTCTGACGGTCAGCCAGGGGTTAAGGAACTTCGCCAGCACTTAGATGAAGGACACGTGGCAGAACAGATCAAAAGAAACGAACTATTAAATTAGAATTTCGCATCTTTTCACGTCCGCGTAAAAGTAAAAAAAAAAACTTTCAATAGCTTAAATTGTTGGGGCTGAGGGAGAAATAAACCGTTTATTTGGCTAAATAAATAAAAATAGTGGAGTTTAGAATGATATGACGTCAGCCCGTCAAAATACACCACACGCTCCTCTTGTTTGTTCTTCCGTTGCACTCTCTCTTTCATCTTCTCCCTCTTTTTGCACTTCTGTTTTGACAACGAGACTCTTTTGGTTTTTTTATTCATCTCTGGTACAATTTTGTTTCCTTTTACAGTAGTTGGAGAAAGGAAGAAGCTGAAAGAAAGCAATCGGGAAGAGGTACATTCAGAAAGGTCCTTTTTTGAAAAAAAAAAATTGTTCATGTACATGCTCGTTTTTTAAAGTCTTTGTCGGCTTTTGAACAATTTGAACCAAAAAAATCCGAAGGGTTTTGTTTGAATAGTTGTTTAGAGACGGTGGATTCATGGGAAATACGGTTGGAAAGTTTCAGGAGAAGGGTTTCGACGAATATTAAGTGAAAAAACGGAAGCTTTTATATTAGGATTTCTCGTTTTGGGGGAAGAGTTTTGCCGTGGAGATTTAGGGAAAAAATACGAAATACAAGTGGAGTTAAGGTGTTGTTATTAGTCGTAGTGATAGTATTGTTAGGGTTAATTTGTAGTAGACGAGGATCTTGTGAAATTTATTATCTCCAGCCTTTTCTTCCTGAAAACCGTAGATAGGACTGATATTTATTTATATTCGGCTTTAAATCTGTGGAGAGAGCGTTTCTTTGGGTAAGACTTTTACTCGCGCTTTAATCTGCTGAAAGGTTTGGTTGATTTTTGTGGAAAAAAGAGTGTCCGTACGAAAGGAATTTGTGTTTGGGAAATTGCGGGCAGTTTACAGAAGTTGGGAGGTAAGAGGAGCTGATTGTGTGAGTGAATTTTTGAAGTTATCTGAGATTTTCAATTATGCCAACTTCTTGGGGAGACTCGGTACCAAACTCAGAAGCGGAAAATGTAGCTGATAGTAGAGGTTCATCTGCCCGCGGGGCATCTGTTAAACCGGCTTATGTGCCTCCTCATTTGCGAAATCGAACAACACAAGTTTCAAGTGAACCGGCCACTGTTGCTGCTCCTGTTGAATTGGGATCAGCATCTAGGCCCGGTTCCGGTTCCGGTTCTGCGTATCCTCCATCGCGCTCTGCTTGGGGCAATCGGGAGAGCGGAGGATTAGGGTCAGGTTATGGAGGAGGGCAAACTTATGGGGGGTATCGTGGAGGCGGTGGTGGTGGCAGGGGCCGTGGCGTTGGTGGTTGGAGTAGCAGTATCAGATCTGGTGGTTGGGACAGTAGGGGTAAGGAGCGGGAAGTGAATCCTTTTGGTGATGATGATGAATTGGAAAAGGAGAAACCAGCAGAGCAGGAAAATACTGGTATCAACTTTGATGCTTATGAAGATATCCCCGTGGACACCAGTGGGGAAAATGTTCCCCCTCCCGTAAATACATTTGCAGAAATTGATTTGGGGGATGCCCTCAACCAGAATATTAAGAGGTGCAAGTATGTTAGGCCGACTCCTGTACAGCGGTATGCAATACCTATTTCTCTTGCTGGACGGGATCTTATGGCCTGTGCCCAAACAGGTTCTGGGAAGACTGCTGCATTTTGTTTCCCAATAATCGCAGGAATTATGAGGGGCCAGACACCCCAGCGACCTCGTGGAGCACGGACATCAATGCCATTAGCACTTATTCTTTCTCCAACAAGAGAGTTGTCAAGTCAGGTGAGATTGATTTTTGGGTTGAGATGCTTATTATATAATTATCTGCCCTGGATATTCCTGTGGCGATGTATTTTTGCAGTTGGGTTTTTGTACATATTTTTTGAATCTCGGACACCTTTTGGCTGGACGTAACTGTTTTCTAGATACACGAGGAGGCTAGAAAGTTTGCATATCAAACTGGTGTCAAGGTAGTTGTTGCATATGGAGGCGCGCCCATTAACCAGCAGGTTTGTAAGCCTGTCCTTGTTAATACTACACAGCAACTATGAGCATTTAACTTTCTTTATAAGAAACTAAACAATAGAATACGAGTGCCTTTTTTATAGGTCAACTTTTAACCAGCAGGTTTGTAAGCCTGTCCTTGTTAATACTACACAAAAACTATGAATATTTAATTTTATCTATAAGAAAACTAACATTAGAATATGAGTGTCTTTTTTATAGGTTAGCTTATAGAAATATGCCTTTTATGTCTCTATTCGATTAGTAGCAATTCCTTTTTTGATCCCCGGGTCTTTTTAATTTATCAAATTTAGCTTTAAGCTTTTTCAAATTTAGTACCCAGAAACATATGCATTTGAAACAGAGGCAAGAAACTTATTCACTAAATGCTTTCTATTTCAGTAGCTCAATTGTAGTGATCAAGTTGTTTATTTCATCCACAGACAGTAAGGGTACAATGCAACTTTTTATTGTTGGAAAACATGTATCAGGCAACAAGTCTTAACATTCTATAACAATGTTTAGAAAGCTTGAAAGTTTAGAATTGTCATCCGGAGCATTGGCACAACAGTTCAAGGTTAGTGAGACTCAAGACAACATTACACCTTCACTCTAATGTAGTCTGATGTTATTTCTTCACTTCTATGAGACATTGTCTGGTGTTTTATCTCTTTACAGTGTGCAGGCCAATTTTCATTGCCAGGCTTTAATTAGCAGTTTGGTGACTCTCCTGGGGATAGCTTAGGAGAATGGGGACCTCTGTGCTATGTTCAAGGATGGCTTCTGTTAGCTGTAGTCAATCTACACAGGACATTTGTTATACTGTGATGTCAGTGTCTTGGTCACTGACAGAATGACAATTCCTTATTCTACAGCCACTTTATTGTTTTAAAATCTCCTAGGTGTTTTATCGTTACTTGAATGGCCTCTGCTGAAATACGGTAGGACTTTGGGCTCTGCAGGGGCTCTCGATTCAGCCAACTAGAAACCTCTGCATGCACCGTCAGGGGGGCCCAAGAGCAGTCTTCTAGTAGGAATAGTCTGAACGCGGGCCCCTCACTACTATTATAAGGGGATTATTGTAGGGCATGCCCCTATATCTGTTTTTAACATTTTTCTTATGTTATAAACTTATATGTGGTCGAGACTTGAGGTAGTGCTTAAGCGCGGTTCTATAGGAGTCCTTTCTTCTGTTAGCATAGTTGGCTGTAATTATTAGTTCTGTTAACATTCATTGTTTATTTTTTGACATTTATTTTATTTCATCTAACTCTATTTTTGACAATATTCATTCAGCCTAGTTTTTTTAAGGGTGAAGTCAAGTACAATTGACTAAATCTTCTTGAATTAAATTTATTTTGAATGTTGAAGGTCGAATTTCAGAAGATCCAATGAGGATAAACAAATGCCATTCATTTTATTTCTCCATAATTCTCTTGTGCCTAGCTTCTGATGTAAAATTCAAATATTTACAATGTTACCCCAGTGTTGGGGTACGTTGGGATGGCGGGACAGTGGAACAAGTTTCCGGTACGGGGGGAAAATGCGACTCATTTTCGAGACGGCGGTGGGATGGTGGCAAGGGGAGGATGGTAAAATTGACTAAATCTTCTTGAATTAAATTTATTTTGAATGTTGAAGGTCGAATTTCAGAAGATCCAATGAGGATAAACAAATGCCATTCATTTTATTTCTCCATAATTCTCTTGTGCCTGGCTTCTGATGTAAAATTCAAATGTTTACAATGTTACCCCAGTATTGGGGTACGTTGAGATGGCGGGACAATGGAACAAGTTTCCGGTATGGGGGGAAAATATGACTCATTTTCGAGACGGCGGTGGGATGGTGGCAAGGGGAGGACGGTAAGGGAGGAGTGTTGTATAGTATACATATAGAACTTGAAATGCTTGTTATGAAATGATGTTTAAGTAGAACATACCAAATTAAAATACTTGAACATAGCTAAATTGCAACATGAAGTAGAACCATTGAACATTCAACATTGTAACATATTACATACCCAATAGTAACATTCAAAAAGCAAAAGTCAAATTGATTTCCAAGTCCCCATACTAGCGGAGGTGGGGGTACTTGGGTATGTGAGTACCCGATGCGGGGATGTCTCGGGGATGGGTACTCTGAGGTTTGGGAGGGGGGTGTGAGTCCCCGTGTAACACTGAATATATAAGGTGCAGATTATATTTTTGAATTCAGCTGAAATTGAAAGGCTATATTATTATTTGAATGGTCTTGCTTGGATAAATTACAGCTCAAAATATATTGGCTTATATAAGACTAATATGTTTTACTTGTACAACTGCTTGGGAACCTTTCACCAGCTAACCTATCAGACAATCCAACCATCCGTACAATAAAATAATGATAAAATTATATTTAGGTCTACCATTTAACTGACACAAACAATATACAACATTACTTCATGATTATTGTCATATCCCCTTGTTTGAAACCCTAATTCCATCATCCCTGTTTTAGAATATGATTTAATAATAAATAATAAAAATAAATTAACAAATGGATAAATAATAATAAATAGCAGTATGATTTATTATTATTTAACTATAATATTGATATTATATAAAAGAATATAATCCATAAATTGATATATTTAATATGGTTACATTTATATTTATTAATATTACAGTCAATATATTAATATTATATTTAATATGTTTGATCTGGTATATATTAATGTTAATTAATATGAACTAAGCGACGATTGGATATATTATTTTAATTGATATTTAGTTTACCCAATACTAATAGACTTCCCCGAACATACTTCTCCAGGTGTCATTTGTCCATGAACTGGTATGAGACTCCAACAAGAAAAGTTGTGGCTGCTGACAGGGCATTATGTCCACACCAACTCCTCCATTGTGGGACAGAAGGAAGACCATTACTGTGACTGGAAACATTTATCAGAAAAGAAATAGTGACAAGGATAATAAGATGAACTAAACCTAGAAGTATGTATAATCAGAATTCTATTCCACTTGCTGGGTGGTATGAATGAGAATATATGAGCGGTGTGTTATATTCTGAACACCGTGTATATACTTATATATATTTTACTGTTTCTCGAATGCAGACTAATTTCTACACAATGTCTGTTATGTGTGTGTGTGTTATGTATATATATAGATATATATGGAACTTTTATGTATATTTGTAAATGGTTGTGGTTTATACCGACTGTGATATAGAAATATAAGTAAATACTGTCATATATGTGCTCTTCAATATATTTGTAATTTCTAGCATATTCATAAGTCTATCATTATTAGCATATAAATAAATCATATAAACAAGATACATACCAAATGAATTAAGATCATTGCCTCACAAGATAAGGTAAGGCCTGCACATACAAAGGCACTAGGTAGGGCATGCAAATTCTTGCGGAGGAATTGGCACTAGTTACATTATACAAAGGCACTATCTTGCAAGGTATGATCTACATGTGCAGAAGAAGTTACAATAAGGGGGAATGGTGAGTCCCACTTGGTATGGTTGTTGGCAATTTGGCTAAGAGGATTGTATGGATATACTTTAGTGTTGTCATTTATGGCAACTCAGGAAGATATGAAGGTGTGTTTTTGGTATGAAGACTAGAAAATTGTCTAAGTGTTATGAAGAGTAATTGCCAACAGAGACACCTTTTTGGTTAGCGTACTTCACTAACAGTATTTTGGCACGTGAGCATTTGATAGAAGGTAGTACATGGTATGAGGATTCTATATCCGAGAGTACGGACAGAGAAATCAGCGATTTATTAGTTACAAGTTTGCACAAACAAAACATGACAGAGTTGAGAGAATGATTAATTGTGTTAAGGAATCATTTTGGTTGACCAAATTACTTAACTATTATGGGATGACATCCTAGATGTTACCTTAAGTGGGTCAAAGGTCATTTTGATTTTGATAGCACGTGTGAACACTTGAAGGCCAATTGGACATAACAGTTGGGTATAAAGGAAAGAGTTTTGTATGTGAAGTAGGGTGATGACTATGTCATTGTATTATGAATATTACATGATGCAAATTTTACCTTATAGCAGAGCTAAGGCAGTTCATGTGAAGTTTTGTGAAGAGAGCTACAAATGACAAATCAGATATTGAAGATATCAGCATTGCAGTTAGGAGATTTCCACAATCCATGAATTATGGAGCTGTTATTTTCTGGGTCAGATTGTGTAGAAAGTCTTTAACAATTGTTAGAATATCAGCATTGTCAGAAAGGTTTTTGTATGTATACCTTTGGTATACAGATTATACTTTTGTATATGTATGTTTGGGCAGTGGGCTTTGCTTGCTACATTTGTAATTGTAATCCAATTGCTAACAGGGTTGAGGCTTCTAACAAGGCCTAGTCCTGTAACAAGGACAGATACACTATATGGATGTAATAGACTTTTAACAGGGTCAATATCTTTCACAAGATATTTTTGATTAGTGGATCATTTTGTGGATATAATCCCCATCGGTGTTTTTCCTTGGCCAGGGTTCCCCTACATAACAAATAATGGTGTTATGAGTTGCATTGTGTTACTCTTATGTTTACTTTTCACTTTAATCCTATATGCATGCTTAAACATGTTCAAAGATATCCATAGTTGGGCAAAAGTTTGTGGAATACTGATTCACACCCGTCCCCCAGTATTTCCCATGTCTAACAATGCCAGTTCCATAAAGCATGAGACTAGGGATAGGATTTTGCTCTTGGGCCTAGTGTTGGGCTAGGCCACCCTTTTTATCTCCATTCATCTCTAAGAGAGAAAAACATTACACATTTAATGCAATAAATTGGAATCCTCTTTATAGAAATGAAAAGATAGATTATATACCTTTGATCCATTAATGTATGTTTGTGCTCTTGTTCCTTTTTGGTGTTGCAATTCCTAAAACATGAATTATTATACTTTTGTATATGCATGTTTGGGCAGTGGGCTCAACTTGCTACATTTGTAATTGTAATACCATTTCCTAACAGGGTTGAGGCTTCTAACAAGGTCTAGTCCTCTAACAAGGATATATACACTATACGGATCTAATAGACTTCTAACAAGGTCAATATCTTTCACAAGATACATTTGGTTAGTGGATCATTTTGTGGATACAATCCCCACCAGTGTTTTCCCTTGGCTAGGGTTCCCTTAGATAACAAGTAATGGTGTTATGAGTTGCATTGTGTTACTGTTATGTTTACTTTTCAGTTTAATCTTATATGCATGTTTAAAGATGTTTAAAGATCCATAGTTGGGCAAAAGTTTGTGGAATATTGATTCACCCCACCCTCCCCTGCCCCGCCCCTGCCCCTCTCAGTATTTCCCATTTCTAACAATGCCAACCCCACAAAGCATGGGACCAAGGGGGATAGGATTTTGCTCTTGGGCCTAGTGTTGAGCTAAGTCACCCTTTTTCTAATATCTCCATTCATCTCTAAGAGAGAAAAACACTGCACATTTAATGTAATAAATTGGAATTCTCTTTATAGAAATAAAAAGATAGATTATATACTTTTGATCTTTGAATGTATGTTTGTGCTCTTGTTCCTTTTTGGCATTGCAAGTCCAAAAAAATGAATTATTACCTTTTGCATACAAATTGTACTTTTGTATATGCATGTTTGGGCAGTGGGCTCAACTTGCTACATTTGTAATTGTAATATCAACTCCTAACAGGGTTGAGGCTTCTAACAAGGCCTAGTCCTCTTAACAAGGGCATATGCACTTATGGATGTAATAGACTTTCTAACAGGGTCAATATCTTTCACAAGATACTTTTGATTAGTGGATTATTTTGTTGGATACAATCCCCACCAGTGTTTTCACTTGGCCAGGGTTCCCCTAGATAACAAATAATGGTGTTATGAGTTGCACCGTGTTATTATTATGTTTACTTTTCAGTTTAATCTTATATGCATGCTTAAAGATATTCAAAGATATCCATAGTTGGGCAAAAGTTTGTGGAATACCGATTCACCCCCCCTCTCAGTATTTCCCATTTCTAACAACGCCAACCCCACAAAGCATGGGACCAAGGGGGATAGGATTCTGCTCTTGGGCCTAGTGTTGGGCTAGGTCACCCTTTTTCTAATATCTCCATTCATCTCTAAGAGGGAAAAACACTACACATTTAATGTAATAAATTGAAATCCTCTTTATAGAAAAAAAAGATAGATTATATACGTTTGATCCATTAATGTATGTTTGTGCTCTTGATCCTTTTTGGTGTTGCAAGTCTTAAAACATGAATTATTTTGTAAAAAGGCAATTTAATTAGTAAAGTTATATCTCTAACCCTCTTGCAATTCTAATTGTAATGAAATTTGTGATTCTAGGGCAAAGATTAGGGCAATTCCAAAAAGGGGACATTACAATTATTACCCATGCTCTAACATAACAAATTAACACAAATAAAAACAAACAACTTTTGGATTGCAAGATCCAACAGCTTGTCAACTCAAGTCTTTTTCACTGCTTTAGAGACAAGGTCTTAAATAAGGCTGTGATTCTGTATGGCAGTTTTATTTAATTAATCCTATGATTTGCATTTTACCTGATGTTCTTGCTCCATTGGGTGCTGTACCTTAAGAGTCCACCATGAATAAATCCAACATGTATGACAAGTTCTCTTGCCTTTGCATTCTAGTAGTGATGTTCAGTAGAATTTTGTTCTCACCTATCTGTTATTTTTATTTGCCAATAGTCATAGTTGCTTTCTGTCCATTGTTTTATTCACCCATCTTTTCTTGGTTGCTTGAAATCTATTTTAACTCATCTCCAATCAATATTGTACATTATTTTCAGTAGCATTAATCTATATATGCATAATGTGGGCAATGGTATAGAAATTAAAGAACAGCAGGTTAATTAAAAGACCTTCTGGTGTATGCAACATTTTTTTATTTCATTCTCAGTTTTAAGTTGAGAGTTTATATTCCTGACTTGTGTGTTTCTACAGTCATTATAAGTTGCTTACCAATAGGGTGTATGCATCTCGTTGACTTTACAAACAGGTTAGACTAAAATGAAAACTTTAAGAATGTTTTTTCATGGACTACTCTTGCAGCAACATTATTTTGGGGTACCTATTTTTGGACTTGTCTTGGAGCAATGCTAACTTTGGGTAACTGTTTTGGACTTGTCTTGAAGCAACACTGGTTTTGGCCCTGGGTTACATAGATATTTCACTTTGATACTTTGTGGCTTAATTTTATAGATGACTTCAAAGCCCCAAATTTTGTACACTATTTGAAGGTCTTTAAAAATAACTTGAAGGTCCTTCCTTTCTATCAAAGCATACCTACAACTATTGTTTTTAATTATTGTGACTGAGCAGTTTAATCATTATAGTGCTTGTTGATTTAATGACCTCTGTGAACATCGCCTAGATGCAATGAGTGCTAAGTGTTCCATTCTTTCTCATGAGAGATGGCTTCTTGTGAACCACCACTCATGAAACATTGGTCAATTAGTTTGTCCCAAAAACTACACAGTTGACTCCTGATAGCAATATCACAATTTGACTTGCTGTGGATAATATCTCCTACCTTATCAATTGATGAGCTTTAGGGGCTTTCTAATCAATGGTTCATAAGGCACAACTTTGCTGAAGGTTTTTGCAAATGGGGTTGCAAGTGAAGTGGGTTTTAACCATGGAGGAAACTTCTGAGAAGAACCGGTGTCCCACCTCTGTGAGCATCATCTAGACGCAATGAGTGCTAAATGTTCCATTCATTCTCACGAGAGATGGGTTCTCGTTAATCCTGAAACATGGGTCAATGAGTTTGACTCAAAAACTACATAAATGAATCCTGATAGCAATATTGCAATTTATAAATCTGCGCAAATAAGCTAAATACAAATTCAAACCCGTAGAAAGTATACAACTCTTAAAGCACAACCATGTAGGTGCCTTGAGTCTGTCTGTCTGATATTATTTCAAACCTAAAGAAGAGGAACAATAAAACATATTTTATTTTGTATCCTATGCTTTGGTGTTTTAATGGTGACTCTAACTGCATCCAGAGCAAGGCTCATAACCAGCACTGTAGTAAACCTTTCACTACCAATAAGATGAGATGGCTAGTTGGCTTTCAATTCAACCTGCCCCTAACTTTCATTGATGGCTGTAATTTTATCTTGATTAAACCAACGATGGTCTCTTGTCTATATTCTTCCTTTCGCATAACAAAATGGAAGCAGGGAGTTGATGCTTATCAACTATTTTGTCAATCCCTTTCCGTAAAACTCAAAATAAGTCTGAGGGACAAGCCCTCTGTACAATTCCAGTGGGCTAGTGCTGCCCTTTTAACTTTGTTAAATTTGGAAAACTTAAAGCTAGATTTAAAAAGGTTTGATCTTAGACACAACAAGGTCATGGGAAGCCTTCCACATTTTTTTCTTTTGCTGTTTAAAAGGTGCAGAAGCGGAGGAGATGTCCTGATGCTCTTGGTATGCCAGAACATTTCCACAGCTAGTGAAAACTAAGGATGTGTCAGTTTTGATGGAGAAAACTGTCATGGATGAGCAGTTCTTGTCCTCGAGGATGCATCCTGAGGAAACACTTATATTCTTTATGTAAAAGATATTTAGGCAGAGATGAGGACATCCCAAAGCAAGATTTTAATTCTTTATTTGTAGGTGCTTTTATTTCTCCTATTAAATTGTCTTGAAAACCACCCTGTAGTAATGAATTTTTAATATTGTCATAATAGGATTGAAATATAAATAAATAAAATTATTAGGATTATTAGTAAAATAATCTATGAATATATATTAGTAATAATGTTGTTAATAAATTATATACAATATTATTAAATAAATATCAAACATATATATACTAATTATATTGCTAATGTTAATAAAGCAAATGCTGATACATTCTTGATAGAGTAAATATTTCAGTACTACCTATATTTATACTATTTTTAATCAAAGCAATATTATAATTTTTAACAAAGAGATTGGTATGCTCACATCAATTGAGAATTACTGAACAGCAGGAAATAAACTTGGAAAATATATCTATCTCAATTCTGCAGACTATAATATCTATTTAATCCTCATGCTAAGCTGGCCAGCTCAAGGCTTCCTCAAATGATATCTATTGTCCACAATCCATAATTTTATCATATTTATGAAATATTAAGGGACTAAACTATTCAAATGTTTGACGTAGTACAGAGGTTAGAAATTATTCACCGCCATAGAATAAAAGGATAAATAATGAATTGAGTCAAAATAAGACGATATTTTATCATTGGTATGTTGGTACTGAAAATTGACCAAAATTGCATGGTCAATTTTCAGTCACATATTGAAAGTTTTGAAGAACCAATGCCCTATGGATGCTTTTTATGCATATGTAGCCGGTTGTCAGTTTGAGGCCTAGATGGTGTTTGAGTGGCTTGACACCTTTCATTTGACATATGCATGTGATCCACAATGTTATTTTTCCATCCCGAATCATTCGGTGAAGTCCCATTTTGAGCTAGTATCAAAATTTGCAATTCTGCCCAGGTGTCAAAATGCGTACAGTAGCTCAGTTTGTCTTTGAATATCTTTTACCTAGAAATGTGTCATGACCCGCCACTTTGGGGATGTTTAATATGCATATCAAAGAACATGTGTTCCGATTTTCAGCCCATTTCGAATCCGTTTGACTAGGTTTTGAACCCCTCAAAGTTGGTCACTTACTGTTTCATGCATTTATGTAGCTGTTCACAATTCTGGGAAGCCCTGTTCGACCAATTATATCTTTGACCCAGTTGATCCAAATGAAGAATTTTTTTTTGCATTTTGTTCCAGGGGTCAAACATTTCATATGTTCCAATTTTGAGATCATGATGAATCCATTTGATTAGTTTGCTAACATGATTAAAAATCCAGTTTACATTGTTTTGTTATGACTGGTATCCAGATTGATCCGTACTCCTGTTCGGCACGTTATAACTTTGATCCTGTGATTGGTAAGCCTAAATGGATTGTACCATTGCGTTGTGTCTTGGAAATCCTTGAAGTATGCCAATTCCCAAGTCATGACGAATCCATCTGCATACTTTTGTATGTCCATCCATTTACCAAAAATTACTTTTTGACACATTTCCCAATTTAAAATTTCCAAGTCCTTGTTTTTAGAAATTCGCCAAATCTGTCCTGTTATTTGTCATAAGCCCTAATTATGGATTTTTATCCTTTGAATGGCAAAGAACCTATATCCTAGTTTTCAGAACCCCAAGTGATCAATAACCCAGTTTCTAATGCCGAACCCAAAGTTCAGTTTATGTTTTTTTAATAGTGTTTGCCTGCAGGATAATTGAAGTATGGATGTTCGGCGATTAAAATCTTTTGATTGGGAATTCGTCATGGGCTGAGAATTTGCAGTATGGTAGAGCATATATGATTGAACACTCATGCTGATTTTCGTGGCCTGGTTACTTGATTGAATCAGTTTTTAAGGCCAGCTGGCGGGCCTCTAGACACAAATTCACAATTTGCAGAATTGATTAAAAGTGAGTTTTAAATAATGAATCGATGATTGAATTTGAATCTTGTCAGTTTGAGATGTCCAAATGGGTCAATTTGATGGATCAGTTGTTTGAAATGAATTTTTTTTTAGCTAGACCCGCTTTGGGGCCTAACTAATTCCGTCAGATTGATAAGCTATTGGGAAGTGAAATAGCTCAGAAGATGTTTTAATGACTATGATCATTAAATGATTGTGATGGGAAGTTGGATAAAATGGATCAAATTATTTGAAGTAATAAGGAGAAAAATGGCCCGCAAAAGTCTTGATAAAAACAAATTTGAATGAGGGTCTTGCTATATATTGAGGCATTTTAAAAATAAAATATGTTCATAGATTGCAATTATAGTTGATAAATTATCTTATGGTGGGGTGGATAAAAACATGTCTGAATTTTCTGTCCTTTCTCTATAATCAAAACTTCATGATTTTCAATCTACAAATTAATAATAGAGAAGGAGATGAAAATATTAGTGCCTATCTTATATAGACGTGAACTAAAAAAAGAGCATAGCAAGATCAAGCTGCAGGTATGCCCACATTTTTGGAAGCTGCATGATATTGTTTTCTTGCAAGGCCAGTCTATCGAACTCTTGGTTTGCAGCAGTCAAGTTTTATGACATAATTCCTAGTCTTCCTTTCTGGCATTGTCTCCATATACGTATCTGCAGAGCAAATGAGAAGAGCAGAACAGGGCATGGACGCCAGAAGGAAGAGTAGGAAATCGCAGCTGTTCAAGAGAGGTTCACGTGCATACAAAGGGGAGCCACCTTAGAGCAGCAATTCCAAGCATGAAAAGCAAAGCCATGAAAAAGAGGAGCGGCAGGGGAGAGCTTGGGTTAGCATTTATTAAAATTTCGAAGTCTAAAGGTGCAGAAGCCAAGCAAAGCCATGAAAAAGAGGAGCGGCAGGGGAGAGCTTGGGCTAGCATTTATTAAAATTTCGAAGTCTAAAGGTGCAGAAGCCATTTCAAATACTCATACAGTTTATGCAAGGAATGCGAAATGCATTGGTACTGCAGCTGTAAAACACAGTAGATTCATTTGAGAGGCAAATGCACGTGCAGTAAACAAGCTGGATCAGCTACACGAGTACCTTGGCTTGATGCAGGCTGCACATACAGCATCATCTAATCGATCTAATGCCTTATTAACTGTACAGACATTGATGTCTGAACTTTCTAGTATGACTGCTCGGGTTGAAAATCTTGCAGTTGCTTCCTCAAAAATATTTGGTGGTGATAAAAACAGGGAGGGCTAAGCAGGGCAGCGAAATTTGTGGAATTAAAGAATTATTTTTAGGGGCTGGAGAAGGGCAGAAGAAATTCAGACCATAGTAACATGCATGGCTTGAATGAAGCAAGTAGGAATCGGTTTGGAGGTTGGAGAAAGGCAGAGTTTGCAGGGGGCAATTCCAACAGAAAGGTGGAATCAAAGCATAAAGACGTCTGCTCCGAATTAAATGATTGTACTCCACAGCATGAGCAGATGAGGAGCTGGTGGGTATAGAAGTCCAAAATCTGAATGCGATACAGACAAAGGGAGCTCCATGCAATATAGAAAAGACATAGGCTGCAGGCATAAAGAACTCCATGTATGGAAGTCACCGGGCAGCCAAGCAAAAGGAGACCTGCGAATTGTATAAAGGAGGCCGCCCATACATGAAGGAAAAACCTGCAAGTTATGAGGAACCTTACAAAAACAAGGCAATCCACGGTTGGAGCATCCAATCAAACAACACTCCACGCCAAAGAGACAGGGACGACAGGCAACAAGGGAAGACAGTCCAAAAGCTATATCCCACATGCAGCAGGCAGGCATATTTCATAATCTTTAAATATAATCGCACTCCAATGGTAAGTGTCCAAAAGAGAGCTGCCTTTTGAAAGGCATGTAATGCGCTATGGGGCCCGTGGCCGGCCAACCGGATAATGACGTGAAAATATTTTAAACAAACTTGCCAACGAGCATGATGACGTGGCGAGCTCAATGACCGGGCGACCAAGATGGTGACACGTGGAAGATCCTATGGTGGTCGCTATGTCGCCAAGCGAAGTTGCTCTCACCAGATAACCATGGCGACATAGCAACCGGTGAGGTGGTGATGACACGTGGGACCAAGTGGCGATGACGTGGCACATTGTGGGTGAACATGTGGCACAGGCCGGCCTATCAAAATGTGCGCTCATCCATAAAGAATAATGAATAGAAATTTTAAAATTTTTAGATATTTTTGCATTTCAATGCAAATCTATAAATGGAAGCTTGTTTTTTCAAAGGGGCATAATTGGGGGAGTTTTTCACCGAAATATGGACTCCAATATACCGTTGGAACCGGGAGGAAACGAGCTATCCGATTATGAAGTTGGTTTTTGCATAGGATGTCATTGGTGCATGCTACAAGAGGTTTTGTCTTTCAGAGTGATTTATGTGTTTTATCATGTGTTTTGAATTGTCAGTTGCAGAATTTAGTGGAGAAACACCTTAAACATGTTCAGTGACTCTTGTATCTGGTTAGTTTGAGTCTTTGTTGTGTTTTGGCTTCAAATTGATCAATTGGCACATATTTGGGTTCAGTTATTAGATTTTTGTCTTTTACTGAGATATTTTGCATTTGGAAAGACAAAACAAAAGGGATATGATTAGCAGTCGATGAGAGAAGGTGGAGAGAGGTTATTCAGCGTCTTGAGAAAGAATTTTGAAGGGGCACTTGTCATCTTTTGATCAAATCCGGGAATTGCTTCCTTGCTATACTTTCTTTCTTCTTCTCTTTTGAAAAGTTTGTTGGTTGGTTTTCAATTTTCAGCTCTAGGAGCTCTGCTCAGGCTATGAAAGCCACACATCCAGCATTTCTTCTTGTATGAACAGCAATTGCAGTTTTTATATAGATAGTTTGGATTTGTTTGGTGATTACGAAGTATTTCTGTACATATTTCATGTATTCATTTTCAAGGAAAATGAATAAAAACACAGCAAGGGGTTTTAATTTCGGTCTGAATCTTGTCTTCTGTTCATGGATTTGTAATCTTTTTTAGTTTGTGAGCAAAGAGCATAAACTAGGTTGCATTTTGTTTAAGAATGTATGTGATTAAAGTATCTCGCTGATGGAACAAAGAGCCATGTAATTGCTTGATATTTATCACAGGGTTTGCAGATTTCATGATGGGATAGTTCGAGTATGAGATTCATTTTGATGCAGATGTCTATTCACAAGGTGAAAGATAGATCAGGGATCTTGGTGTAGGAGTTATGTCAAAGATTTCCATAAGATGTATGGTTGTAATTCATGTTATTGTCCAATAGATAAGGCATTGATCAGTTGCAGGATCATTCAGCTTCGCTGCTCATACCTAGGTCTTGCTGTTATCAACATATTAAATCATCTTTTCCCTTTTATGTTGAAAGTTATTCAAAGTCTAACCCTTACTTAGCTTACCAGTTTCATGAGTCATGCTATTAGCTATTTCATGCTTGTGATTTCTTTGTTAAGTATAGAAGATTTAGGGGTTTCATCTGTTATTCTAGAGCTTGATTATGCTCATTGCACTGGTCACATAATCAGA
The DNA here is from genome assembly GCA_028749045.1 of Cupressus sempervirens. Classification (NCBI taxonomy): domain Eukaryota; kingdom Viridiplantae; phylum Streptophyta; class Pinopsida; order Cupressales; family Cupressaceae; genus Cupressus; species Cupressus sempervirens. The sequence continues at coordinate 240,492,299 of CM053783.1, forward strand.
TCTTAAGAGGTTCACACGCCTAGGTTTTGCAGAGCCTGAAGTGAAGAAGGAGTGTAGCCTTATAGTTGGCCCAAATTCTTGGTGAATTGTGTCCATTATTGGAGATAGCTGCCCATCGATGCATTCTTGCCTTGCATACTTGGTTATTCAAACTTTGTTAAATCAGGAGCCAACAGGTTATGCAGAGAGAAAAATTTACTAGGTATCGTGGCTATCAAGTGAAGACATTACATTATTTAAATAAGTCACAATGAACAGCATGGTTACTCAATCTTAGAAGACACTGACAAGAACAGTATCAATTACAATACAATTATGTCAAGCTATCAAAAACACATTAACGTGGCATGAGTTTGATGAGTAATGGCACTGATTAGGATTTGCAGTGATAACAAATAAATATTAATAAATGATCATATTTTGCTATGACTTTTCGAAGGCAGATCAACAACATGCGATAAATCAAATGTTAATCAAATGAATTGTTTAGTGTGATTGGGTTATATGTTGAGGAGACACGATGCCTGAAAGCAAATCAAGTGGTTATGGAATGGTACAATTACATATTGAAGGGTATGATTACCATAAGACATGAGACATGGCTTATCCGATATAACTCTTCGTTTAAGAACCCAGTTATAAGAGAAGTTTCCCATCATTCAATGGAAGGGGGTACAAGGAAATTTACTACATATTTTCTGTTATTCTATGGAAGAGGATAAGATATGAATATACAAACAACACTGACAGTGACAGTTACTGCAAGTTGGTCTTAAAGAGGGGTACTGTATGAGCCCCAGGATAATTCAATAGTGCTTCTATATTACAGTAATACTGAATATTTTTATAAATAGTGATAAATATGAAGACCGTAATAATGTGTATATTTATATATATGATGTTCAAGATAAATAAATTAAACCATTTATAATTATATATGTTCCCATCCTATTACTATACTAATCTGTGAAGAGAAGTTGTGATGTTGCCAAGGAGGGGCTTTTATAAATCCAAGCAAATGGATCTTATCCCAAGTGAGGGTAGGGGTCAGCGTTTTACAAGCCTTAGTGATATGTGGACTTGGACCTGTAAACTTTGAGGGGATACATTGTTGCTTTCTAGGCAACTTGGATAACACCTACTCCTTTCGTCTTTGAGTTTAAATAGTAATAAGGGTGGATGTGAGTGTTAAAGATAACTTAAAATCTAGTGAGATAAATGACTAATTCTATTGTAAACATTACAATTTAAGCCCTAATTGAGAAAATTGAAGTTAAGTAAATTCCCAAAAGGGGACATTACAATACACTAGAATCATGTCAGTTTACCGCTTTTCACTGCTGTCTGGCTTGTGCTTTAGTTAAACGTTTCCTCTATGTTTTCCACAATCTGAGTGCAAGGGTTATCCATGTGGTTTGTATGTTGCATGTCACTCACATTGGGTCAGTGTATTACCGCTACATCCCAGGCATAAACCCTTGGCCCTTATTTTATTTTATTTTATTAATATAGTCTTCTTCTAAGATAATTTGTTCCTGGGATCACGGGAAATTATTGTAGTGTTTGAAGCACTTTGGGAATCTGCCTGTTGCAAAATCTATGGTTTACTTGCATTAGTGGAGAACAAAATAACCCTAATCTAACAGAAGGAAATGTAGAAAGTTAGTGGATAAGTAAATTAAAGAGTAGATGAAATAGTAGCACTTATATATTTGTCAAACTAAAACATGTTATAAGTGTCAAGCTAAAATATGTTACTGATAGGTGTCAAACAAGTTATGCTTGGTTTTTAAGCGCCAAAATGGATCCTAATGCTTAGTATGTTAGCATTTGTGACATTCTCTTTTCTAACAATCATTTGCGCTGTCAATGAGCTCCAGTAGGCTCACATAGCAATTGGAATAGTTATACTTTGTAAAATGCTTATCAAACATTATGTTCAGATGACCTGTGAGCTGACAAATATGCAATTCTATTTTGAAGCTTTCTTTACTGATATCAAATAAATAAATATCTACTCCCAATTTTCTGTTAAATGATGGCTTTGGCTTCAAATTATTTATGAAATCAAGGCGACCTGGTAATCAATGGTTGAGTTTTTTGAATTATTTAATTCCAATCTACACAGGTGTATCTGGTCAATATGTTTCTGTATAGAGTGCCTTGGAATGCTGGCAAAATACATTGGTTGATGATCCAGGAAACAAATCTTATGCCAGTTGTGCTGTTTGTATCAAAATAAATCATAATCCTTCGGCAGCGTTATTTTTTGAGCCTTAATTACTTGGGTGGATAAACTGTTATTTTTTATTTCACTTTTTATCTGACATGCAGACTTCTCTCCTTTTTCTCCGAATGAAACAGTGCATATATATAGCATTTTTATTAATATCATGATATGAGATGTGTTAGAAATTTCTATGGTGGAAAAAATGAGTTCTATTACTGCCTGTTGATGCTGTGTAAAGACGGGCGGCTTTTTTTATTGTCAAAAATATTTACTGTATTTCTGCCCATTTTTATTGAGTGAATATTTTTTTCCAGTTGCGCGAATTGGAGAGGGGTGTTGATATTCTTGTTGCAACTCCTGGGCGGCTAGTGGATCTTCTTGAAAGGGCAAGAGTGTCACTATCTATGGTCAGTTACTTGGCTTTAGATGAGGCTGATCGTATGCTTGATATGGGTTTTGAACCTCAGATCCGTAAAATAGTTCAACAGATGGATATGCCTCCAGCAGGTCACAGACAAACCATGCTTTTCAGTGCGACATTTCCAAGGGAAATTCAGGTGTTAATCAGTTTGCCTTGCTGTTACTTAATTATGTTTTTATTTCTCTTTGATTAACTAGCTTCAAGAAGTCATTTAAATTTTTTTAGAATTGTGTGCCTGCAAATATTCGGTATTTTGAGGTCTGGTTGGTCCTTCCGAGTCTAATTGCATTTATTAGTAATGTTTGTTTTTTCTTTTCTCTATAGCAAAATAAAATTTTACATTTTGGTTTTATTACAAGATATTGCCTCTTGTCCAAGTCCAGGTAGACCTTTATGAGGGAAATTGAATCTGACTTCTTTAATTATGTCCCAAGGCTCTGAACATCTTATCTGTTTTATAACGTCTACAAAGACCAGTTTTGACTTTTGTTATATCTGATTCTTTAATGAACTATTGAATTTTGAAACTAGCAGCTAGCAGGAGTACATTTTAAAAGTCTGATACTGTTTTTATGATTACTTTTGATCTAGGAAGACTTCATATTTGCTTTCATTTATTTCTATGGTTATTGGTTAAAAATGATTTGAATACCCGTCCTCTAACATGACTGGGAACTACTTGATTCGATTTTAAGGATTTGCTCTATGTTTCTGACTTTGAATTGCTATTTTGCAGAGGCTGGCTGCAGATTTTCTCTCAAATTATATTTTTCTGGCTGTGGGAAGGGTTGGTTCAAGCACAGATCTTATTATGCAGAGAGTTGAATTTGTTCAAGAGGCTGATAAGCGAAGCCACTTGATGGATCTCCTTCATGCTTCAAAAGCTGATGGAACTCATGGCAAGGTAGCTGTTATTACAAGCAACAATCATTCTTTGACAGGGATGTGATTTTGGTCATAAGAACCCTGGAATGAAGAAAACAAAGCAATCAGAGATTTATCATGCGTGACATAATACATTTGCCTTCTCTAGCTCTTATCTTAGTGCTCATTTAACATTTCATTTAGGCATGGCACATATGTAGGATGCTAGGTTGAAATTAGTCATGTTTAGTACTGACTGAGAATAATAATAAATGGTTATTGCAGCATTCGCTGACTTTGGTCTTTGTGGAAACGAAAAAGGGAGCTGATTCCTTGGAATATTGGTTGTGCAACAATGGATTTCCTGCAACAACTATTCATGGGGACAGGTCACAGCAGGTAAAATGTTTATTGCATTGTTATTTCAGATAATTGCTCTCTGGTGTCTTTACACTGGCTATATGTTTCCTTTTATGTCCTGTGTAGTCTACCATGCCTGTTCACATAGTACCCTTGTAGTTTGATAGTTTCTTTTTATAGCAAGGAAGATATTTATATTATTCAGAAGGTCTGTGAGGCAAAATAAAATAGTAGCAGGCAATTACATAGTTGAATTATTTGTTTTACTATGACCAGAGCCATAACAGAAATAGAGCCAACTGCAGATTAGATACAATGGATTAGTTGCATGTATCTAGAAACTGAACCAACCATAGAAGAAAGGCAATTTATACTTATGGCATAACATAATAATTAGAAACATAAAATAATGGGCAATGGTATATCATCCAAACACATCCATTGAAAAGGGAGTACATTTAGTAGTTTCTGAAATTTCCAAGTATTTGATAATTCTAAGGTTTGTTCAGTATGTGCAATCCATTAATCTTTTATTGATAATGCTTTTTTTGAACTAGATCACACAATTAAATGCTTAAGTTTGTAACAAGCACATTGTCTTTTTGCTTGCCAATTACACATCCCTTCTTGCAAATCCAGAATAGCATCCTGGCATCAGAGACTTGTCCAGAACAGAGCTTCCCTCAAAACTTCTCATTTGTTTGTGGAAAACGGGTTGCACTAAGTCAGAAAATGAGTTTGAGATCACTGCATGCCCTGTTGTTTTTCACAGGAAGCGTTCCCCACTTGGTAATTCTTCCCAGATCTCTTCTCGGTCTGAGTTGTGGTTCTGATTCTTATCTCTCCAGTTGCAGTCATCTGACTATGATACCCATCTCATTTAGGTCAGTTTGCTTCATAGTTATCACTTTCTTCTCTATTTAGTCAATGGCTTCTTTGATTTGTTATTGTGAACTTTTACAGAATACAAAACCCTTCTAAGACCCAAAGCAACTTGTTTGTTCACAATCTCACCTGTGAAAATGGATAAAACGCGTTTTATTTGGTCTGACCTATATATCCTGATGGGCTCTTTAGTTGAGGTACTACTCAGCTTTCCCTTGTCATAGTTTAGGCATATACTTTTATATCCTTTCTTATTGTCTAACTAATCCCGTCCTCTTACTTTTACGACACTCAGTTGATATTTGTCTTTTTTTGCATTGGCATTCTTAAGCCATGCTACTAACTTGTCTGAATTTTTTTTGGCACTTCATGAAGGCAGAACACTAAATATAGAAACTATGTACCAGATAAATAACTGTCTCTAGTTTGCAGAAAAAAACCTGATTAAATACAAGACACTGCAATTATTTCTATGATGTGGTCATAATACTGTGTTGAGCATGCTGCTACACTGCAAAGTTCATGTGATGATATCAGTCTCACTTTTATCGGCTCCATCTCAATTGCTCAATTAACTGTTATATAATATCAACAGCAAGTTGCATGATTACCGAAATGTGGCTAAGGGCTTTCAATCATTTGTGAAGCCAGGCTATTGTCATGTTACCAGTGCCTGAAACACACTAAGGGCTCCCATCAAGCTTTTTATGATCCATCTGGGTCATGGGAGACATACTAGTCATTGCCCACCTCATCGATCTGTTACCATATTCAATAGACTTTCAGGACATTAAGAAGCTTTTATTAGCCAAAACCTCTAGATTCATGAAAGCTTTCTTAGATTGACATAATTATCACATTCACAAGGAGTAATACAAAGCACTCAAATTTGATTTGAAATGTAATTTCTCAAGAATTAGTTTAGCTGCCCTCGTTTATGGAGTTGGTACGCTCTGTTCTTCCCCTTCCTTACATGATGATACATTTTTGTCTGTCCTATTGAGAAGTTCAACCCCTCACACGGGTATAATTTCACCTGACCTTTTGAGAAGTTCATCTTTATTAATTTTGCCCGTCTGATTGAGGACTTTACAGTGTAAAGAAGCTAATGCTAATAGTAATTCCCTCAGTATTGTTACCACCCTACATCTTATTCACAATGACTGGCCATATTAGCTTTGAGTCATTTAGTAACTGTCGTGGTTGAGATCTACCTCTTCAAGTGGAGTCTTCTTGAGACCTGTCATTCCACAAAAGTCTGAACAAAATCATTTATATGGACAAGAAGGCTAAGCCTTACCAAAATATCTAATTATCACCATGGCTTAAATTTGTAACAATATTCTGCTGAAATAATTATATTTGAAGACACCACCACAACCTGTGGATGCTTTCAAGGTTTACTGAAATACCTCTAATTATTGACATGGCGTAATCCTCCTAGTCCGAGCTTTCTGATGCTTACATCTGAAGGCTCTAGATGAATTAATCTTTTACTGGCACTTAGAAGAGGACCTCAATTCTCCTTATTCAATCATTAAAGGCCATATTTTTTGTGGAGTAATTTTGAAGTGATAGAAAATGTCCTTTGCAATAAATCTTGCAACTTTCTGAATCAGTTTTGTTAAAAAGTAATGCTATGGCTAGTTTGAAACACAGAACATATGATGTTCTGATGGAATGATTTTAACTTTTAGACATTGTTAAATTATTTTTATTCAGTTGTGTCTTTGTAATTGATTGATGTGATAGTTGTAGCCATCTGAACTAACAGGCATTTCGGTACGTTTCATGTGCACAATGCAATATTTAGAATTGTAAACCTCTTACTGATTGATTAATTTTTTCAGCACATTTTCATTCTGGAAAGAGGTTGACAATATTTCATATCAAATAGAGAAATAAGTAGTTTGGTGATTTTGAATAACTTCCTCTTCTCTATTGTCCTTCTGACATACATATATTTGGTAATGCTTATGTTTGTGTTGCAGGAGCGTGAACAAGCTTTAAGGTCTTTTAAGAGTGGGAGAACTCCAATTCTTGTAGCTACAGATGTTGCTGCTCGAGGACTTGATATCCCACATGTTTCTCATGTCATTAATTTTGATTTGCCAAATGACATTGACGATTATGTGCATCGCATAGGGCGTACAGGACGTGCTGGAAAATCAGGATTGGCTACAGCATTTTTCAATGACAACAATATTAACATAGCTAGGTCTCTTGGGGATCTCATGCAAGAGTCAAACCAAGAGGTACCTCAGTGGCTATTGAAATATGCTGTAAGATCTACTTATGGTGGAGGCAGAAAGCCTCGTGGTGGAGGCAGGTTTGGTGGACGGGATTTTCGAAGAGACAGTGGAAGGGGAGGTGCTGATAATTATGGAGGTGGATATGGGGGAAATCCCTATGGGACTTCAAGCTATGGTGGATATAGTGCAGGATATGGTGGCTCTGCTGTGGGTGGTTACAGTCAGGATGGCCCTATCATTGACAGTGCATGGGATTAAAATAATGCTGGGGATGATTCTTGATTTTTTTATATGATGCTGGTCAGGGCCAAAATCACTAGGAAGATGGTGAAACATTTTTTTATTCAAACTGCAAATGGATTGATCCTTGCATGTTGTTTTTCTTAAGTAAATCTGCCCTCACCGTAGAAATTGAGTGAAGTGGATTACGCTGGGTTTTGTAACACGTTAAACAAATATAAACAATTAATGAATAGTCATGTAAAAATAACGTGATACCACCGGCTTCTGGTGTGGGGTGACTAGCAGTAACACCTTACAAATTGTAATTCCTAGGCGGGCTCGGAGGTGAAGCCTGTCTGTTGAAACAGTGGCTTCTTGTCAACAACAGCTGAAATTTTAAACAGCTGCTCATCTAATTGTTGCTAGTGTCAACAAAGGCAGAATGGTCCTTTTTAGTCTGTCCCAGGATGTTTTATATTGACTTGTAATCTTTTTGTAAAGGTAATGCTCATTTGCAGGAAAAGGTCACTGCTTACCTATCAACATAATTTGCGATGTATTTGCTTCCGTAAGAGTTCCCATCTCATTTTGTGTTGTTTCTTATGTTTTTATGTTGCCGGTTTGTGGTTCAAATTTGGTTGTTCAGGGTTCAGTAACACGGGTATGGCTGTAAAATTTATTAACCTATTAAGAATTTATCTTTGGATGCCGATAAATTAAAACCTCACCAGTAAAAAGAACATAACCGGGAGAACCTTGAATTACTGTGACGAGTAACCTTTTTGTCCAATTTTTTTCCACAACCATCTATACGGCATTCCTGTTTTCTCTGGTGGTGTCAATTAGTTCCCTGGCAAAAAGTATTTCAAAATTTTCAGTTGCAGCAAAATGGAAGTCGTCATCTACTAAATCACCAGAAATATGCTATTTTTTCAATTAAATATATGTTGCCCCAGAAAGAGAAATGTTGTGTAGATGGCTGTTAAAAAATTCTGTTAAATTTTTATTAAATTCTATTATTTTTACGTTGCCAGGTTTGGCCTGGGGGCACACAGGCTGACGCAGTCTGGGGTTTGAACTTGAACTTCGGTCCGGTTGCAGTTTGGGCTACACTTTTTTTCATGTAGAGCAAATACTACAATTAGTTGAGACAAACATTCTATCTTCACTGACACGGACGCTTACGAACTCTACACGGTTCCTACACCAAATATTATTATTTTTGATTGTATGCCAATCGGAATAATTCTAAACCACAGGTCTAAAGTTATATTCCTGCATTATAAATGTTTCCACTGTTGTCGAGTTTGAATTGCTTAAATTGATCGGGATTATCAGGACTAGCATTAACAAAAAGGCAGAATGTTAATTCTAGTGAAGGCGTAGTTTTTTTGCGGTGCAACTAAACCAAAATAGCAAATACAATAACCTACATTGGGAAAATAATACTTAAAATCAATAGAGAACTCGATGAAAAGGAATGCCATACAGAGAACTGGATGAAAATGAATGCCATTGACTGACGATATTTTCCACGGGATTTAACTTTGAATGAAATGAAAGATTTTTAATGACGTCTATGAGGCCATAAGTCTAAGGGACTCGCATAGAATTCTTAGTCAGTTTGATGCGATTTCTCCAGTCTCTCTCTTTTGTTGTGAATTTATATAAGTAAAATGGCCCTCTTGAGGAGTCTTGGTCTTTCGAAAAGGTCTTTTATGTTGTTCACTTCTAACATTTTTTTTGTGTTGGCTGCGAATGTCTTCGTATGCCGTACAATCCTTCAGATAGTGCCACTGTTTCCACAACACCCTCGTTGCAAAATCTACAAATTCTGTCCTCTCACTTTTTTTTAGAGACCTTCCATCTACTGGTTTCACATCTCAAATGGTGGGAACCAGATCTCAATTGAGCGATTAAGATTTTTGCCTTTTCTTTGATCTCTGCTCCTAAATATTCTTTGTCGTCATGTTTGCATGTGGAATTAAATTCTTTGACATAAAAGACTCTTTTTCTATCTAACTGATTTGTTCACATAACAGATCTGAATTTTCCTGCCACCCACTTTTTAAAATTCCTATAAGAGAATCCGAAATTGGTTAACAATAGAGGAGAGGGCATGGAGGCTTCATTGTATGTTACGCACCGTGAAGGGAGAAATTTGAGTAATGGTGAAATCGCATATGCATGTCAATGCTTATTTAGGTTTTAAGCCCTTAAACACGTTTCTGCAATTATATATCGAGTCGTAAAGTTAAGCCTTGGGATCTTTGTTCTTTTTCAAGTGCACACATCTTGTTTAGATTTTCAGACACCCATCTTTATCTGCACTCATGTTCATATTTTCACATTATGTGTAGGTTCATATTTCCTCGCATGAATTTGATTCATGGATTCCATGTTCTATGCCTCGGGTTATTTTTGTGGAGAGATGAATCTCACATGCCATAAAAACAATTGCAAAACTTAAATAGCTAATTGTAGCTCGCTTCTCATAGTCGTTAGGGGAAGATTCTTGAATTGAAGACATTCATTTAAGCAATAAATCACATCAGAATGTGGTTCAAAATCTCATATGATAAAGAGAAGGTAGTACTATATTGCATCAGAATCAACATCTAGACCACATACACACTAAATGGAGGAGGAGCTATTACTATATTGCATCGGAATCAATATTTAGAACACTCGCACACAATAATTGAAGTTGGTTCAATCAAGGGAGTCAAGAATTTGCAAATGGTACATTGAATTGTGGAGTACAAGAACACACAATACTTTATTGCATCAGAATCAATATCTAGACGACTTACATGCTTGTTTTTGTTTGTTAATTATTGCAATATTTGAAGTTGGTTCAATCAAGGGAGTTGAACAAGAATTTGCAAATAGGGTAGCGTACTAACTTTGGAGGGAACTTCATAGGGAGGCTTGATGTTTCACCCCGTTGAGTATCACCTAAATGTAGTGAGTGTTAGCTTTGTATTTGTTGTCATGACAAATGGGTTCTTGTGCACCACTACCCATGAATTATGGATCAATTTTTTTGATTTGAAAACTACATAGTTGAATCTTCACAATAACATCACAATTTGACCCTTGTAATTCAACAACTTTCTTGATGTTTTTTTTGATGCTACTAACTAAAATATGTCAACAAAGTAGAATTTCTAACAAATTGGATGGAAGTGCACATTGCCTTAGAGAAAAACTTCATGACTTATCCATAGTCGTGTATTAATTACTTGTATAAACAAAGAAACAACTTGCATAAATTTTGTAAAGGGAATTTACCCATAGGTTTTTTTTGATGCTTTTGCTTGTATTTGTTTATTTGTTCTAGTTTAACATTAGAAAGGAATGCCAATTGTTTTACACTAGCCAAAAATATTGTTTTAGGATTTATACCTTCATTGAAGGGCTTAAATTTTTGAATTTCTAATTGATTTATTATTTTTAGTGTCCAAATTGTTTGAGGGTTTGTGCTTTTCTTTATTGCCATTTAATTGTTATGTTTCCCCTTCTAGTGCCTCAACCTATGATCTTGATTTGTGCTCACTCTACCCACCCTTGGAAAAGTTGGGGTCTTATTTAAAAAATATCTAATTTATATACATAATTCTAATAGATCTTAGTGATTCATAGGGAGGCTTGCCTTCTTTCACAAGTCATATTGCATTGTTTATACCCCAAACTACTTGTGATCTCAATCTTCCTTTGATGAAGGATTTAAGAAAACCCCTTATCATTATGCACATTAATGATATTATAATTTCTTTGTTGTTCATGTTGGAAATTATTGTGGACAATTATGATCAATGATGCTGTGTAGAGAGAACAATAATAATTTGCACTTGCTAGTATAGCCAATGAAAAAGCTCTCACACAACTAGGGTCATGATTCATAATATTCATATAAATAGACTAGAAGGATTAGAGGTCTTAAAAGGTAAGGACTTTAATTATGCAGCATTCACCTTATTTAATGCATCTACATTCTCTCTTTCGCTATACTTCCACCATTGCACCATCTCAAACATTATTGTTTCTATCATTATCATTCCATCCCCAAATGTTACTACTACCTTCATTAGTGTACCACCATATAATGCTCATTTTTTCTTCGCTTTGAGTCTTTATATAGTGTACCTTGTAATCACTCCCTTTTCATATCTATATCCTATATAATGCTTTACCTCCATTTCCCAATCATCCATCAACGCCCATTCATCACCCCTACTTATGTCATGCATACTTATATCACTCCACTCTCTACCATCCCAATTTCTTATCCCATTCTCTATCAATGTATATGTCTACACTTCATTATGCTTCTTGCTCCATGTCACTTTCCCAATTCATTAACTCTATTACTTCTCATACTTATTGTAATATGCATTCCTAGGTTTTTCAATAGAAATAACAGATCTACAACATAAATAACAGTCTTCACCAATATATACCCAAAAAAGAATAATAAATCATTCTCAAGTAACACCAATAACTAATTTGATGACACTTGTGAAATTTGTTGATGCTGATGATAGAAATGCCATCTTGTGCCGTGGTTTCTCTTGGGAGGAAAGATTCCCCTTGATGGCTAAACCTTGGTATCCGACATTTAATCCGACTACTGAGACCTTTAATAAGATTTCTCTTTAGGTGAGGTTGCGGAATCTTCCCCTTCATTTTCGGTAGGATTCAGTACTGGAGGCTATTGGGGATGCACTTGGGGATTTCATTTTGGTTGATTCAGTTCTTCCAATGTCTATAGGACAACGTTTGCTCACATCCTGGTGGAGATGGACACTTCTAAGGGGCTACTAGCAATGTTGAAGTTGTAGTCTCCATCTGGTTCTTGGATTCAGATTCTTGATTACGAGGATATTCCTTTCAGATGTAGGAAATGCCATAAAATTGGCCATCTCGCTGTGGGATGCTCCTCTGACAAGGTTAGATGGAAGAAGTCACCTTCTTGGTGGTTGGGGGTTTCAGATGATCACTATACGGTTCAAAAAGTATCCACAATGGTGGATGGTTCGATTAGCTCTTCTCATATTGATCTCAATTTGGCTGAGGATTCTGTTGCTGTTTTCAATGATTCTATTGCTGTTTCCAATGATTCAAATGCTATCCCTACGACGGATTTGAATCAGAATGTTGCTTCTGACTTGAGGCCTGTTGATGTCTTTGTTGATTCGACTGTTGTCCCTTTGACGACTTTGGGTCATAATGATGATGCTATCCCTTTTTCTGCTGTTGATTCTGGCCAAAATACTGTTGCTGGGGCTTCTCCTTTTGTGGGGGTTTTGGGGGTTAGTGGGGATTGGCAGAAGGCTGTTGGGAAGGTGGAGGATGGTTGGACATCAGTTAGAGGAAAAAAAGGAAAATCATCCAAACCTTCATTTGATATGTCTTTATGATCTCAAAAGAATTGTCCAAAATGTAAATCTTGATGGTCTGTGGTTGCTTGGCCTATTTGCCCTCTTGTTGGGAACTTTGGTGTGTCCCCTTTTTTGTTGGGTGGTTTTCCACAGTTGTTTTATGATCCTCATTGATATATCTTTCTTGTCATTTGTAAAAGGTTTTAGGTCCTTTCAAAACCTATTTTTACTTAATCAAAACTAATTTGATGATACATAAGCTTGCACACAATAAGTTAAATTCAACTTATATTTGTTATAGTTTGATTACCACAAAGAATTCTAACAAGCAAACAACCATAATACTACAATTTTTGCAACAAATAATGCTCAAATGAACTATTGAAGTTCCTTGCAAATCCTTGAAACTTCAATGCATCCCTTGAGTGAGAACACCCTCAAGAATCGATTTTATCAAGTAAAGAGTTTTTGTCCATCAAATACTACCTCTTTTGAGTTTTTATCCATTGAATACTTTTTCTTATGAGCTTTTGTCCACAAAAGAAATATTGAACACAATGTACTCCAAAAGTTGAATCAAGTGGATGATCTCAAAATGCGAAGTTTTCCTAGTACTATGCCAAAACCCAACCAATAAAAGTAGTCATCCTAAAACTTGCACCAATGCCTTAATTTGAATTCTAAATGCCAAATTATGGGTTGGCCTTAGTGGACATTTTTCATACTATTATATCTAAGGTTAACCTTATAGGCCTTATTGACGTTCTCTTTAGACATTTAAAATCCTTGCATCCTTTTGACTTCACATAGGTCGAGTGGTAGTTCTAAACCTCAATAGCTAACGAATCTTGGGCATATGTTGGTTCAACCTTGATTGATGACCTCTAATAAGCCCTTGACACGGGTCAAACAATAACTTAAACTTTTAAGATTTGATGATTCTTTGAGAAAATAATCTGTCATCTAATTTTAGAAAAGGGACTTTACAATACCCTCCTCAAAGATGGTTTATCCTCAAGCAATGCAGATTGGAATGCTCAAGCATCTTAGGTCCTTCCCATATGTCATCCTCAATTAGTAAGATTTTGCTTTAAAAAAATATTTCATGACACTTTTAGTTCTCAAGTGTTTCACTTAGACATCCATCATCTCTTCTCAATTAAAATCAATTTTTCCTCATCATCTGAGAGTGGCAACTCCTTTGAGGGCATAATATGCTAAATAATTACTTTGTTCAAGCAAGATACGTGGAACACATTATGAATCATATTGTCCAAAATTG